>VFFE01007169.1:265268-280507 GCA_008921705.1 Burhinus oedicnemus | reverse complement strand
GGATGCTGCAGAGCTGGAAAAAAAACATCCATACATAAACTTTGAAAACACCCCAGGCGAATAGCTGCGAATAAGATTACAAGTGCAACTCAGGCATGACCACTTCAGAAGCCATGTGCTCTTCGCAGTCACAGCTACGCTCCTCCCGCTGCACCACGCGCCTGAACCAGGCGTCTCTGTCCCACGCCCACAGGATGCAGCGTTCCCACGCTCTATCACCGCTACGCGAGGCAAACCGGAACCACCGCGCCTTTATCCAGCACCAGTCCGGCCCAGCTAACAAGCAAAGTTACTGAACAAAACTGGTCCTGCTTTACCTCAAACCAGGACAATAATGAACGGCCAAACCTCTGACTTCAAAGTGTGCTATGGAGAAAAGGAAAGGAGAAAGGGGATTTTCAAATGAGACGTAGAAATAAAGAATGAAGAGGCTACGGAACAAACAGGAAACTGTTCCATCAGCAGGAACCAGGGCTCCCAAGTCAGAAGGAAGAGAGGTGAAAACTACAAACAAGAAGAGAGTAATGAGGGAACAAGACCTGTAATGTAGTCTGGAGAAAAATCAAACAGGGCCATTCTGAAGTTACGAAATTATACGCTGTACATCCTAAAATATTAAAAGTTGAAAAGCCATACTAAACCTGCAGATGTAGAAGCATTAGCAATAGCTACCTTGCAGAAAGAGAAAAGGGGGGAAAAAAAAAGATTAAGGATTCATCTTCAACTATGGACACTGAAGGAAAATAGAGCATTTGTATTAAGCACAGAAATGGAGCAAATGGATGTAAATTCACTTGGTCAAGACAAGCAGTGAGTAAATAGTGACAGTCAGAGGGGAAAGAATAAAGTAGCTTCCATGCTTAAAAACAGGAAAGAAATAGATGTGAACAGTGAAAATGAGGGAAAAAGTCAAATTTGACTGCATTTTGATGCACAGGAAACATGTACAAGTGTATTTTAATAAGTAAGGAGACAGAATAGCCCACAGAAAAAAAAAAAGACTACATTGGTATGAAAAAGAAGGGGAATGTTTTCATTTCTACCGTAATTTATTGGGTAAGCTTTCAGAGAATAGTGAATAAAAGCAGCCATACCTTAACTGGCCAGAAACCAGGCCAAGAAAGGAGATGTGTGACACCTGTGGACAGAGTTGCTGTCTGGTATTACACTAACCGTCTGCCATTAGATTTTTCTCTCTGTGAAGCAAGCAACTTCCACAGTTCAGAATCGAGTGCTGTTTCACCCCATTAACACTTTCATGAGAATGCCCTAAAAAATGAGCCACTAACATCATTAAGGATAGGACAGTATTTAACCATTGAAGATGACATAAATAATGGCTTTTTTTTTTTTTTTTTTACTATCAAATACATTCAAAAAGTGTCCTTTACCAAGTACTGTACTAGGACTTCAATGTATGTGTCCTGGTTTGAGGTAAAGCAGGACCAATTTTGTTCAGTAACTTTGCTTGTTAGCTGGGCCTCTTCTAACTGCTGAAATTAACAGCATGTTGTGCAGGAAACCGTTCGTTCTCAGAGTGATAAGACCCATGTTTATGGCTGATGTAGTGCTGAAAGTATAGAAAATGATTGACAAATAAACTTTTCCAAGGGGCACAGATCAAAATCATCATCTTATCCAGCAACAAACACATACTCTCTAAAAGGAACAACTCCACCTGAACTCAGAGCAACATTTTACACTAACAAATTCCAGTTTCTACTCAGTTTTAAGACACATTTCAACACAGATGTAATCTTCAGATCTGGAAGCGATTACGGAATGAACATTAGCAATTTGTTTCTGAAACAGAATGCATAACCTTCTTTGCAGGCAAACAAGCGACATAGTAAAAACTGATGAATCAGAGGTGATTGACCCTGCGTTAAAATTTATAAACAATCTAAACCACCCTTCATCAATTAAAATAATTCAAACTCTTCTAATCCTCTTGCCTACTTTCCCAACAGCATAAACATTACTATTATGTCCTTAACTTGGCCTGGAAAGTGTAGACAATTAACAAGGTACGAGCAAGCCAGTCTGGGAGATTAACTTAGCCAAATTATTGATATTTCTCACAGCCTAAAAATACACACATTGAACATACCCCATCTGATGTTATCTATTCATATGCTGAGTCGATGCTGAATCCCAAACGATCAGTTCATAAATACCAATTTACTAACCCAGACTGAGATAGAAGATAAAGAAGTGGATGTTTTAACATACTGAGGTTATCAGAGACATTACTTCAGCCTTCAGAAAAGGGGAGATGTTACTGCTGCCTGCAACCACCTAATGGGAAGATGTAGAGAAGACAGAGCCAGACTCTCTCAGAGGTGCAGAGCAGAAGGATGTGACACAATGGGCACAAGTTGGAATATGGGGAATCTCAATCTAATATAAGGAAAAAAAAAAAAATTTACCATGAGGGTGGGCAAGCACTGGAACAGGTTGCCCAGAGAGGTCCCGTAATCTCATCTTGAAGATACTCAAAACATGCCTGGTCAAGGCCCTGGGTAACATGCTAACCTGTAAGCAGGAGGTTGGACTAGACACCTCCAGAAGTTCTTTCCAACCATTTACCAGTACACCCATAATCATAATATCAATGATCTTATAAAAGTGCTGAGTCAGAAAAGGTAATAAGACAGAACATAAAAGCCTTCAAAGCTTACAGAAACTGTCCATCATTCCATCTCCACTAAAAGGAAGGGAAGCCATTTTCATTACTTCCACCACTGAAGACAGCAAGCACAACAGCAGAACAGTAACAGCAAAGGCACAGAAAATAGGAAAGACTTAATGTGATTTAGCCATTGCCTGAATTTGATAATGAGTTCGGAAAACAGCAAAATTATGATCAAGGCAGTGCTGAGACAGCAAGTACTGTTATATACCAGCTTATTCCTCTTCAATCTATCAGTCAAAAGTTGAAGAATCATCTCCTAGGCTGCTGCACTTTGGAGCTCTTCAAGGAACACACCGAAGCAGGAAAGTCATGGCACTGCTTCTCCAAGTGCAGTACATGAAAAGTTACCTAAAATTTTTTTCCGGAAAATAATTTTTTTCTGCAAAATAAGACACACATTTCTCACTACATAGTGTTCTCCCTCTTCTTTTATTTCATCTTCCCACTTCTTCCCTTAACTATCATCTTTCAACTCCAGTAGTCACGCTCACTTGATTCACCATTTGTCTGCTCCTCCAGACGAGTTCCTTCTCTCACTTCCCGAATGCTTCAGACTACTACTCTGTCCATTTCTAAAGTTCACTTTATTGTTTACACAAAGGTGCTTCCACAAAACAAGCAGACTTATGCAGATGAAAAAAGGATATTTAACAGTCACACTATCGATAACCAGAACACCAAAGTGGTGACAGCTGGAATACTTATTTATCGTAAGGCCCTTCTTCAAAAAGCTTAGATTCAGTAACTAAGAGAATACAGTAAGAGAGCTCTCTGGTCCTAATCTCAAGCCAAAAGGTGACGATCATACCATGACAGGTGTGAATCTTCTACCGTACATGTTATTGCAGGACAAAGAACACATTAGAGAGGTGAACACAGAACAATAACTAACAACACAAATGACCAACAAATACAGACTGAGAAAAAATTCAGCCAAAGCACATAAAATGCATAAAAGTAGAAAGACTGATAACTTCTGTTCTCTTTCTCTTACCTAAACAGCAGATACTAAATAAAAATGAAAGCTACTAGCTACAAACCACTGAAAGGAAAAGTCCTTTAGGACAATTGGATTAGAACTCACTGCTAAAGTTTTTGAGGACAAGGATTTTGCAAGCCTTGACGATCTAGATGCTCCTTTACCAATGCAGATGCATGGGGTCCCAACGATACGCTTCCCCTTACTTGACACGGGCTGCAAAAGCAGCCTGACTCAATTTACATAAACCACATTTGGCAACAAAAGCATCCGATCCAAAAGCTTAAGCATGTCCAATACAGTAATAAAAACATAAGCATAGGAAATAGAAGCTTCTGCAAAGAATGGAAAATAAAAGTAAATTTGGAAAAAAATATATCCTTTACCAAGCATTTTTTTCTCTCAATTAAGTCAAAAAAAGTATTGTGGAAGGAAGAAACAAGCCACTTGTAAACATACAAAATTCAGAATGGCTATGGTCTGATATGACATTTATCTTCACTCATGAGTAAACACTTGCTAACTCACTTGTGGCTATGCCACTTGTGATTTATCAGTCTACTCACTCCTGAAGATAAATGTCATATCAAACCTCAGCTATCATGTAATCTGGCAGCATTAACTTACAATGTTCATGCTTTTATGGGCCTGGAATTCATAGTTACCATTGTTTACCATGCTGTAATAGTAACAGTCACAAATTCTTCAACAGTGCCTCAAAATTTGCATAAGCAATTATTTTTCTTCCCAGAGAAAAAAAAGAGGACTTTTTTTAAAACTCAGCACGTAATTTTTAATGTTAAGATGACAACAATATTGTTCCATTGAGCATACGTCTTCAAAGAAGCAATGAAGAAAAATAAAACCAAAAGCCACTGGATCACTTGTCCCACCTGCTCCCCAATTTATTATGCAATTCTTCCTACAGTATTCCACCTGGTCTAATTTTGAATGTTTTCAGTTATGGTTTTTTCATCACTGCCTTTGGGAGCCTGATCTACCATCTAATAATCTGTCTTACTGTAAGGATATTTTGCCTTATATCCTGCCTAAATCCTACTTTGCTTAATTATATCCTGTTATTCATATTTATACTCTCTTAGACCGCTCTAAATAATTCATCGATATACTTTGATGGTTAAACCCTTAAAATATTTGTGAACATTTTTTATGCTCCCCTTTCGTCAGTGTTTGTCCAAGTTATGTGGGTTTAATTCTCTTAAGCTTTTGTTTTAGTCTTTGCTTTCAAGTCCATCCTTTAATTGTCATCTTTTGTTACTGGTTTCCAAACAGCATTCATTGCCAATATCCTCCTTATATTAAGGTACAGCCCGCAAAATTCTGAAACTAAAGTCCATGATAACAACTCAGAAAACTACTAGGCTGTATTTCAAATAGGCATACAATTTGTCAAGTATAGGCTTTGTTCCTGTTAATGAATCCCAGTCGTCTACCGCTCAACAGCCATTTTAATTTAAATTTTATTGTACACGAAATTCCAAGTCAGCGACTAGATTTTCATTAGTTCATTAATAGAAACTACTCCGTTTATCCAAACAGCCATCTTTTACTCTTCTGTTTCTAAGCTGCTTTGCACACAGGACAAAAAGAAAATTATTTCCTGTGAGTCACTAAAAGGTGTACAAATGACCATCATTCAACAACAGAAAACTGATGCCAGAAAAAGCTTCAGTAGAGAATTAAAAAGCAAAGCAAAACATCCTCATATAACATAATGCTTATTCTGCTGTTGTATCTTGTTTCCAAGTTCCGTTACTCTCTCTCACCTTTTGGGAGCCTCCAACCACTATGACAGTCCCTGGAAAAGTCTTACTAAATGTTTTAGCAAATACTATTCTAACGTAACTTAGAAGACGGCAAAGTCTCCCCTCGGGAGACTCTGCACAATTTGCTGCAGCAACAACGGTCCAGATGTATTTCTGTGTATCTTTCCTAATCCTAGACCTGCAAAAATCTTTCTGTTGCTTTGCATATAATTAAATTTGTTTTCATCAAGATGGATCACTTTGAATTTATTACTGTTTCTTTATCATTTAAATTTAATAATGGGCTTCAACCTTCAGGAGTACTTCCTCCTTACGATGCAGTGTCAACACAGTACATAAAGTGCTAATCGATCTCCATTACTCATCAATCTACTCATAAATTCAACAAATTTAATAAAGAACGTCTCTCTTACTCATAGAAATTTTATCTGCTCTAACACCTAGAACAAGACAGGTAATGTCTGCATATATAAGGCTATATAGAGTCCCTGCCCCCTAAGAATGACAATTTAGACAAGCTTAGAACACTGCACTTAGAACAATTTAAAAAATTGATTGCTGGTTTATCTCATTAGTGTCTCATCAATAAAATACTAGCCTAAGATTATTCCCCTTTTCCCTAGCTAGAAGTAGTTACCAGTAGTAACAGCTCTACCTAGCTTTTTAGAGCATAGTGTTTTCATAGTTTTGGAACGTGACTCCAATGCTTTGCAAAACAGATAAATAAAATATTCTCCTCTTGCATCTCCACTAACACTATACATTTTTAAGCTGAAGTATATTTTGTGCAATCCACATTGCATACTGAACAGCATATGCAGCATTCCCATGTTGCAAGATAGCTCGCTATAACTGGAAGAAGCATCACAACATCTGACCCCTCTGTAAAACAGAAAAGTCAAAAGAAAGGAACAGCTAGCAGATTCTCCACATTTTAAAAGGAACTGGACTACTGTAAACTGGCTGGTATGAAAGGATCTATATTCCAAAACAGGCTTGCCCTTCTACAGCTGGACAGTTTGCAAAGCCAGCTGGAACTCTCTCCAGTGAGCTTCAGGCTGGGAAAATCTGGAGCTCAGCCAGTTTCCTCCATCAGCGCTGGCCACCCTTAGGCAAGCCAGCTGTAATCTTCCTCCGCCGGACAAGTCCCAGGCAAGACGGCCAGCAGCTCTTTGCTGTGCTCTGATTTTGGGGAGCACTAAGAAGTGTGAGGAGTGTGATCAGTGTCACCACAAAAAAGCCAACGCTTACAAACAATTACGAGTGTGATATGGAGATGCTGCAGGGTTGCCTGCTTGGCACCTGAGCTGATGGTTGTCGTGGTATAAAAGTTTTTTTTATGCAGTAACTCTTACTGTCTGCGGCTCCTTTTGTCTGTGTAGAACTAATTTGAGGGCCATTAAGAAATGCTCAGTTAATGTAATGTTTAGGTCTATTAACTAACTACTGATAAATTTAAAGCAAATACAGAAAGCCAGTTTTGCAATAAAGCAAATAAATTATGATTTTTAATGTATTCACTTCTCCCTAAGTATTTTCTAGAAAAGAAGCAGTAGTAAGCATAGTTTTCTCTGCACAGTTTGTCACCTTTTGAAAACGTAGCAATCGCTTCATGTATCCAGTAAGGTGAAAATTCAGTTCTAGACCTAGACCTCCTTACAGATGGGTCTAGTGGGAGGTGTCCTTGCCTGTGGCAGTGGGGGTGGAACTAGATGATCTTTAAGGTCCCTTCCAAGCTAAACCAGTCTATGATTCTATGACAGAAAAACAATTTCTTTTGCCCATCAGATCAATCTCCACAATATATTACTTTAGCAGTTTTCAGCTCCCTCATATTGCATAGGTATGTTGAATAAGATGATAGAGCAACTCCGTGTTGTTAATCTCTACTCAGGTTAACGTCACGATGGCTTGCTTTGAGTATGCATTGACATGTGAGAGAGACACAGAAGGTATCACCCCATAAATTTGGCTTTATCCCATTCAGAAAATATTCCACAAGAACTATAACCATAAGAGTAACAATTCCTGTGGACTTACTGACACATTTTTGTTCTACATCAGTGTGTCTCAAAAGATGGGGTGCAACCTGCCTAGTAGGCATGAGAGTGTTTAAAGTGGGTTGCAAAACATTGGAAAAAGGCCTGTTACCTGGCAGTAGGTTAGGACTAAGATTGCGGCATGAGATAAGGCTAGACTTACTGGCCATGAACATTTATACTTGTAAGGAACACATCAGAAATTTGCTTTCCCCAGGATAGGGAGTAATTTTTACACTGACTGCCTGTAATTACAATCAGTTCCTGCTCCCCTACCTCGAAGAACCAAAGCTACTGTCACTTCAGTCTACTGAAACACGGATGAATCAAAAAAGTCACAAAAAGTCTGAGGAACACCTTTCTAATTAATACAGCAGTCCAGAAGGGGTGGGGTGAACCCATCTTAGAAAATGAAAGAATGCAAGTGGCTGAACAGAAAGCAGCTGAGTTAAGGTGCAAAATATCCAAATGTCTTGTGTGTATTACAAAAGCCAGAATCAGAAGTCTTGGCATCTAAGATGTTCTTACACGTTAAAACTATGCTCACCAAAGGATGGTAAAATTATATTAATTTCATTTTAAAGTTAGTAATTTAACTGCTAGAAAGTATTTGCAGGGTTCAAAAGACACGGCTCAGATGGCTCAGGCATTTTCAGATTGTGCGCTGCTACTTTTAAATTAAAGCAAAAGAAATATTCTCTCTCCACACAGCCTAAAAATTATTCATATCCTTTATAGAGCCTGCAAACACAAGGACAGATCACTGTAAGGTTCTACATGATCCCATGTGCATTTCTGAATCTTGACAATATAAATTTTTACCAACTTGATACACCTTCTGGAACTTGTCAGTTTGATTTTGAAACCTAAGTCAAGTACTTTACTCATACATACGCAGAAAGCACAGACAGAGAAACTCTTACATCTTCGCTTGAAGGATGCTAAAGCCTGTATAAACTCAAGGCCTTGTAAGAATCCTAAAGAAATTTTAATTACAACTGTAAACACACACACAAGATCCTACGTAACAGCAGGATGTATTCACCACACTCCCAGTGAGTAACTGGCCTTATTGATAGGGCCTTTGAAATTAGTGAGTCTAAGCACGTACAACTCCAATATGCACAACAACGATGTATTTCAGTAAATAACAGAGTATGGCATCATTTCTAAACAAAACACACTGGTACAGTACAGCTATTCTTCTACAAGATTTTATAACTACACATAGAAGAGTTTAAAATGAGATAGAGTTAATTTTAATGCAGACTAAGCAAAGCAGCATACCTAATGACATACTAAAAATTATACTCTTGCCTGTAAGTCTTGAAAAGGTTTCTATCCTACATTTGTAATTAACTCAAATTCCACTGTGCTTATGTAACAATCACTGTATTCCAGACAAAAGGCCAAGAGCGTACTTTCTTAAATTTTAGTTATGTTAGTAACATTATCTAAACTAATGGTTGAACATACATGTGAACTGCCATAAAATGCGGTACTACTATGTATCACAGAATACGATACAAACAAGCATTTTCCCAAACAAGCTGCAATAAAAGTAACATTGAAAACTGCTATTCAGTTTGTTAAGAAATTCTGTTTTATACTAGAGTACCTACCAGTTGAGAACTCTGATTTGACTGTACCACCTTAACCTGAGGAGGCTGCACTGTATTTGATACAGAGACTGTGCAAATGTTGTTTGGTTGCCTTATTCCTATTGTCTGCGTTGTGACAACAGAAGAAATGCTTCCAGAGGCAGATTGAGGTATAACTTGTGTTAGCTTGGTTTGTTGAAGTGACTGCTGAGACGGCTGTCCTTGCAAAACTGAATGTTGACTATTCAGTAAAGATTGTCTCAGCGCAGGTAGACTTTTCTAAAAACAGAAGAAAGTTAATGAAATATCAAATTTAGCAGGTTGACAAAAAAATATTTTGAAATTTGCTGTAAACATAATCAAAAGAATGCAACTTTCTTTACAATTTTACTATCTGCCTACTCGTCAAAAAGAAATAAGATTGAACATATTTTGTAAGAGGGGAAGTTCAGTTTACATTTTTAATACGCTTTCAATTTGGATTTAGCAACCCTGTAGATTTTAACGTGCCGTAGTTCCACCGTAGCAGTAAAATATAACACTCCCCTCCTCAAGACTATCTAGAACTTGTAGCTTAGGTCTTTGGAAGGGCAAAAAATGGAAATAGAAAAGGCAGAACCATAGGAACAACCCTATTCCCATTGCATGCTAGAAGAAGTAAGCTGCACCAATTTACTTCTCCTGACATGCCTCCAGTACCTAGAACAAGATGATTTAACTGTTGATGCCCTACAGCAAGAGCTGTTTACTGTGTTATTACTGATCTAATGTATTCTGACTGGATTAGAAAAGTGTACTATTGTATGTTTCATGTTCAGACCAGTTCAACCAAAAAATAAGAGTTCTAAAAGGCTATACTGTACCTTCACGAATAAACTTTTTACTTTTTAAGTGGTAGTAGTGTTCTTTTGAAGTGCTCCCCCAGGCAGCTGTTGAATGTAACAGTGCTTAGCCCAAGCTACAGTTCTTTCTAAACTTCTAATATTTATTTAAAAACCTAACGCCTGTTGCCAAGAAAGGACTTCAAAGGAAGGAAACAAGTTAAAACTTATCATGATGCTAGAAGTGACTGCAGTATAAGAACAGGAAAAGGCACAAATAAGGGTTAACAATAACTTGAAAACACAGAAGCAGACGGAGAGAGTTCTGAAGAAAAGTTGAAGGAAGAGAAGAAAGAGAGAAAATCTGCCCTAAACAGAGAAGATTTGGACTAGAAGAAAAATGCTTTTAAAATTACAGTTGTGGTTTTGTTGGGGCATAATAAACACACTTTGTATGTTTGTATCTAATCTTGCATATGGAAGCTATTGTAGCTAATGTACAAGAACCAATTAAAAGTTAAGTTTACCCCCACGTATACTAACTTAGGGCCCAACAAGAAATCCATTTGGTATCACATTAGAACTTCTATTACAGATTAGTTCCAGATTACAAGCAGGATCAGTTAATCAATTATTTCAACAGCATTATGCAGTTTTAGATTTTCATAATCACCGTTACACTTGCATTGAAAGGTATCAATGACTCAAACGTAGATTACAAAAAAAAAATACGGAAAAAGCTTATTAAATTACTCAAAGCATTCTATAGAAATAACTTGTGACTCTTCCAAATCTTCACAAAAAATGACCTACTACCACATAGAAGTATATGCATTATAACAGTAAAGGATCACTACAGAATAGATAACAGATGATTTTCAAACGAGGGATTAAGTGCTCTTTAATATAAATCTAATTACTACAATGTTCTACATCAGGGCTACTTAAGCAGTAAACTCCAGATCAGCTCTGGACAACAAATAATTTTTTTCTTAAACCTACACCAAGGCCCCAAACACACAAGGTCTCCCCTCCTGTTGGAAATACCTATTTCTTCCCATTCTCTCAAGCTGGCAAGGAGCATCTCCCAGCCACGACAGCAGTCAGCAGCACCTGGCTGGCCGACAGAGACGGAGCCTGCACGCGACTCCCAGCCAAGAAGATTTCAGCAGAAACGGGCAGCATGAAGTAAAAATTGAGTTAGTCCTGCTCTAGACAGGCAAAGCTAATTCCATTTAAAAAGTATATTCTAAAACTTAATATATTGACATTTGCATTGAAATAAATTTATCTAACCAATATTCACATTACCTTAAGGAAAGGTACAAGATATGGCTGAGGAGATGATTTTAGTTCCGATTGAAGGCGGCCTGTAAATTCTTCTGGATCAATCTTTGCATCCTTCAGGGGGAAGAAAAAGAAAAGAAAAAAAAAAAGGCATCAACAACTAGTTCAGTTGGTTAGTTGGGTTTTTTTCCAGGTAATATATACATATACATCTCTAGCTAAACAGGCTACCACATCAAGAAGAACTTTCAAAGCTGAAGTCCCTCATCTTCTCTGCATCTATAAAATCCTTCTGTCAAGAGCTAATTTATATATGTTAAGATGCCACTCAGAATTCAGGGAGTTCCCTTGGGATGCACAATTTAAGACACAACGAGATCCCACAAACACTCAAGTCTTTTTTGGGATTCCATTCTCTGAGTAACATTTACACAGTGATTTCTTTTTTGCAATATTAATGAAAACCCCAGTTGTTGAAGTAACCTTACAAACTATTACAAAATTTGTCAGCCCTTGTAATAACAAAGTATCTTTACTTAATTCCAAAACCAATTTTGAAGGTTCAATTTAACTTGTGTATGAGTGTACATATAAAACCATGTATGTAAAGCATATGCATATATAAAAAGTATACATAAGTATATATATAAAATTTTCACCTATATAAATGTGTGTATACATACATATGTATATATACTCACAAAATATGCACTTGTAAATATATTAAATATCTATTCAGTAGTTTATTTAGTAGTTAATACAGGAGAACTCTATAACCCAGGTGTATTTTATAATACTTCTGAAGTATCATTAGTTACCATCTCAGGTTGTAATAAAAACATTCATTAGCTTTCCTGGACTGATACAGACAAGAACAAAAACAAACAAACCAAAACAACCTTCAATAAATATAGTTATTATATGTGTGTCTCGTT
Organism: Burhinus oedicnemus; assembly: GCA_008921705.1. Classification (NCBI taxonomy): domain Eukaryota; kingdom Metazoa; phylum Chordata; class Aves; order Charadriiformes; family Burhinidae; genus Burhinus; species Burhinus oedicnemus. The sequence continues at coordinate 268,363 of VFFE01007169.1, read as the reverse complement.
ACTTTGTTTAAAATATTATAAGTAGTTACCTTTACTCAGTTAATCTTTCTTAGTTTTCAAAATTTAAAACGAGTTTTTACTGGAACCACTGAATACCATCGTTGACTGGCTCATACTTGAAAAAAGTCTTAGGCTTGTCTAAAACACACAGGTTTCTCTGTCAATGAATTCAAAGAAATATATAGCAAGTACTTTTAAATCCAAGTTCTTCATAGACTATATTTAATTTTTTTTAAGAAGCTTGACCATTTGTCCAGCTCCACAGTAACACCTGTCTGCAACTCATTTATACAGTCCGCTGAAACGCCCATGGTACTGGAGAGGACAATAAGTCAGACTTTCCCCGGGCCCAAGGGCTCTCTCCAGCTGAAACGCAACTTGGCCCCTTGAAACCCACCTGCAGTTGAGGCTCCGTGCAGGGGCATCTCTCTGCAGAGCTGCTCCGACTCAGCAGCTCAGCACAACACTTTCCCGTCCCTCCAAACCACGTTGCGGAGGCAAATATCTACATTCATTCTCTGGTTAAAACATTTAACGGCTTCTTACTGTTTCAGAAAAGACCATGGTTTGGAGGAAGGGAAACTTAATGAATCGCCAAGAGAAAATCCTGTATTTTACTCTACTTTTCTAAATAAACAACCAAAATATTATCCATCACAACAAGAGTGTTTTTGACAAATGCATACTAAATACTTTGTTGCATTTCCCCTTTCAGAAACTAAGAGAAAGCCTACCTTTAACAGATTTTTGAAGACATGTAACATACAGAATGTCAGCATTTTGATGTAACCCAAGTCCTTTCACTTTCATTAAAGCAAAAAAAATTAAAGATCAAAGCAATAGTTCCCAGCATAAGTAAATAACAAGCTTAATAGACAACTGATAAAATGCAAGATAACTAAATATTTACCAACAAATCCTGAACCAGAGCTTTCACATTACGGGACGTTTCTGGAGATGGCGAATTATGAGAAGCAAGTTTTATAAGGGTAGCTAAAAAGTTTTTGCATTTTTTCACATTCTCTTGCATTTCCTGCAAAAGCCAAAGAAAACAAATATCAGATCCATGCTATTTTCCAATGAGGATCAATGCATGCTCTGATCACTATAAATAGGGAAAACAATGAAATTGTTCTAATTCAGGCAGGACATATTTGAAGTACATCTGCAGCTATTTGACTATTGCTGCTAGTTACTTGACATTTTCTTCACTTTTTTATGTAACTGAACATCATACCTCATGAATACTAACAAAAAAAAACCCCAAAAACACACCAATGAAAGAAATACAGTATTTTACAGTCCGTTTTGATAAATACAACTTTAAATACAAGAAGTAACACAACAATTTGTTGGAGATGCATCCTCCTTTGAGATCCCCAATACACAATGTGCAATGTTCCCCCCCAAGCTATCTTAATTTGTTAAATCACTGATTCAGTATGGTTCTGTACAAAGCAGCTACAGCAGTAAAATCAAATTAGAAGTAGTCTTCAAACATCATCATATCTAATCTTTTCTTTATCAGGAGGAAAACAGATGCTTTAATTTTTTCAAGCCATTATTTTTATATGGTGTAATTACTTTGAGAAACAGAAATGTTACGCTCCAGTGTAACCGCAGTTTTAAGGCCCAGCAACATGACAATAATGAAGTCCACAGACTGAAGGCCTGATTGTTCTGCCTACAGAAACAGAATAGTGCTTTCACGACTGACACACACGGCAGGATGGGGAAAGCTGACCACAAGCTTTCTTCCTCCCTCTCAGAATCCATATGCCATTTAGCTAAAATGAGGGAAAGGGTTTCTTGTATTTGTTCCATCACAGGAAGTGTGCTTGCACGAAGAAAAAGTTCTTTCTGCTTCTGAACAGACCTTAGAAGTTCATAAAGTACTAAGAAAACCAATTATTTAGTGTTTTAAAACTTACTTGTGATACTACGGTGGTTCCAGGAACGGGAGAGCTTGGTATGACCTGGGGCTGTGCTGGTACTTGGGCTGTTGTATGAGGTGGAAGCGGCAGCCGAGGCTGACCCTGGTTTTGTGCTGAAGCTTGACTTTGTCCACCAGTAATTACTGCAGGTTGTTGAGAAGCTGATGTTCCAGTTGCTACCGTTGTCTTGAATAAATTTTGAGCATTCGTTGTAGCTACTGATACCTATTAATATTTCACATTGAAAAACAAGTAGTTACCTTCTTTTAATTCTTTTACTCGACCATGAAGTTCTTGAAAGCCTGACGAGAAAAACTTGATTCCTTTCAAATACACCCTTACTGACAAAATATAACCATTGACTTTACCTACCTATTATAACCCTAATTTTTTCACCCTTTACTGAACAGTGAAAAGTCTTCATTTAAGGTTCTTTTCAATATAAAAATAAGTGTAACACTAAAAAATGAGTTGCTATTATCCAGCCCTTTAAGGTCACCATGATGATGTGACTTCTGTAACTTAGCTTTCTGTAAATTTGGCCCTTAATATAAACAAGTCAATTCCCAATGGCCTGTGGTCACCGTACCGGGTTTACAGTTACCTCTACCATGCTTACAGTGGTGGCTCAGACCCAGATGACACCAATGCGCTAACGCAGCATCCCAACCTGATCTGAACCCAGCAGCAGCATGTATGTTTTTGCACCAGTGCAAAGCCCTGGTGAACAGAACTGTCCACAGGCAGAGACTGAGCTCCTCAACCTTAGAAGGCTGGAAAGCTTATGAGGCTGCACGGAGCACCACGCACCTCCCCACCACCCAGTCTGCTCGCGTACTTTTTTTATCTGACCTGCTATGCCACCCTTCCAAGTGCCAAAAAGTCTCAGCCAGATGGACCAAAGGGGACTGCGGAAGCCAGAGAGCCCAGCCAGGCAGCGTAACGTCCTGAGCGGGAGCTACCAGGAGCTTCCAGGGCTGTGCACTGTGTGGGGCAGGGAGGCACAGCACCCCAAGCAGGCAGTGCCCCACACCCTGTGGCACCGGCGACACCACAGCTCTCCACAGGGGCCAGACCTAGCGCAACGTGTCCACCACTGGCACAGAATTTACCAGTCCAGCTGATTCATTAAAAAAAAAAAAAAAAAGCGCAGCTTAAAAC
>VFFE01007169.1:207021-236533 GCA_008921705.1 Burhinus oedicnemus | reverse complement strand
CCCCCCCCCCCCCCCCCCGATAATTATTATTTAAGAAATAGATTGCTTTTTTTTGTAAATTCTTATATGTATGCTTTGAAACATCTTATAGTAGGTTTGGTCCCTGGCTTGCATTGTTGCATTTATGAGACATTTAGCTTTCATGATGTGATTTTTACTTATTTCTAAAGTTGACTTTAAGTTAAATTACCTTGCTGGAATTGTGTTATCTGTTTAAAAAGGACAGCTAGTATTTGTTTATATGAGAAAAAGAGCAGTGCTGCAATTAAGAAATAAATGCTTAGAAATTCCAGTTGCATTCTGTGATTGTTAAGGTTTGTACAAAAGCACTTACAAGAATCCTATCCTTGAGGAGCTTGTGATAGTCTTGCCCTAACTTAGACAGATTTAGTGCTGACCAAGCTGATTTTGCATGACTTCTGAACAGTGGTTAAGTCATGTCATGGCATATCTGCGAAAGTGTACATATTTAAGATAGATCAAACTACAGTTACAAATCTAATCTACTCTCTTTCTCATCAGAAATGTAAATCTAAACCGTTAAATTTGCGTTAATAGAACTTGGCTGAGTTAGCTGAAGAATGTGTGTTTTGTAATATAGTGTCGTGATTCAGAAGAGAATAAACCAGTATTTCTAGGCCACCTGGAACCAAAAATCTTGAGATTAATCTGGAAGCTGATAACAACCATATTAGCCTGTAAAACAGTTCACTGTGCTGATGAACAAAATGCTTAACTCTAGAGTATTCAGGTTTCTGAATAAATGAAGGTTTAGGTCATGTGAATGTGGTATGATAGCATATATGTAAGGTGACAGGTGTGGTTAGTCATGGCCAGGTCTGTATGTGAAAGAAGCAGATCTTCCTTCTGAACTGTCTGTAGCTGTAAATATGTTGATCGGGTAGTAGTTATCTCTTCTTCCTGTGGTGAGTCCAGAAGTCAAACCAGAACTGTTTACAGTGGATCTTTACCACAAATGTCAAATTTTCTGCCAGAAAAAGAGACCAAAAAAAGCCCCAAAAGATGACTCAATGCTTTCAGTTGCTCCACTATGTAACTGGCTTCATGTGACTGTTACCTGGGTTGAGCGCAGGCAGGTTTATCATTATTTGTTTTCTAACTGAAATCACTGAAATGGTTTGTGACAGAAAGTGCAAAAGTAGGTAGAGTCTGTTCTTGAATAACTACAGATTTGCCTAACAGTAGGACTTCAGTGGGCTAAACTGAAGCCTGAGTTTAATCTCATGAAGTTGTACATGTGGAATGTCTTAATTTATCTTACATCTTCTGGGGTTATACAGAAATAAGATTTTTGTGCTGCTAATGAGGTACTGATTATAGTCTTCAGTTACTGAGGGGCAATCTCCTATAGTTCTCTAATCCACATTTTATTTACAAAGCTATGATCCTTTCACTAGCAAAGTTGTGGCCTCTGTATCATGAGTTAGAGGAAGACAGCAACTGTTTAAATACTGAACATAACATTTTTATCCTAAGCTGGAGTCTGATAAGGGAAAGCAATGCATCCTTTCATAAAGTGGTAAAGTGTATTGTTACTTAGATAACAGTGAAAACTCCCATCTATATCAGATTCCAAATATTAAGCAAGCTATACAGTTATTTGAAGTTTTTGTGTATTAGTAGTGCATATGTTTTTTTGGATTGCCATCTTTTCAGAGCTAGTGTTTGGAACCAAACCCCACCCACTCTTATTCTCGAATTTCAAGTTAAATTAACTTGGAATGTCCTTTCAGTTCCTACTTCTAATTCGTCTTTTTTTTTTTTTTTTAACATCATTAAATCTGACCAATTTAAGAATAGGTGTTTGCAAGCCACAGTTAAAAGTAACATTTTCTTGCTGTGAAGTGGTTGCTGCCCTACCTGGGGCAGTTGTAGAGTAATCATGACTGATTGTGCTTGATCTTACATGTTGTGACATTAAAAACTAGGCATGATTTTTCATGCTAGTGATACATAATGTCTTTCTATTTCAAGGCACTGATTTAGAGAGTAGATTCGTAGTGTGGGTAAGCTGTGTAAGAGCAACCATATTGGGTCAGAAAAGGCTTTGTTCCCTGCCAACAGCAGGGAATCCTTAGGCATGTGAGTATAAGAAACAGAAAATTATATATTGTCTATCTGGTGTGATGCATCAGTTTTCACTTATTAGCTGTTGGGCCATTGAGATTTACATTTGGAATCATTATAATTAATAGATATTAATGAAATGGCTTTCAGTAATTTAAGTAGTTGTTAAACTTCTGGCACTTCTGGCATTTTCAACCATCTGGGAGAGTGTGTTCCATAGTCTAATGGCACATGAAAGAGAACTTCCCTTTCTTTTAGATTTTTACAAAATATTGTGTGAAAGACTCAGAAATGTACACAGAAAAAAGTTAAAGTCTTATGAAGACTTGAGCATTTCCTATAATTCAAGGGTGGGTGCAGGAAAGGGAAGGGTTAAATTTTTATCAAGTTTTTATGAAGATATTTTTTAGTCAGTTAAGTGACATGTTCGCTCCATGTCCTGAGGTTTAGGACATGTGTGCCAAACCAGCCCTGTGCATAGTGTGTTACAGCAGAAAAATTCCTCTTGTCAAAGCCCGAATCCTGGGTACTTCCCTCGTATCTATCTCCCGGTTAACTCACCACCCCTACAAGTAAGGGAATGCAGACTGAATTAGTTGTTCCGAAGGTATGAGTCCACCACAGGCTGGCTCTTTCACATTAATACTGTCCCTGTGATGTGGTGTACAGGCATCAGAGCATGTTTACAGGGAAAGGGTTGTGATGTTTTGAAGAGAGATGGCAATTGAAATGGCTTGTTCTGGTAGTGGTGGTCTCATTTTAGTCATCATGCTTCTCATGGGTGCCTTAAGAGTGGGGAAAGACTGGTTTCTGTGTATGTATGGTACATGTGAAGTAAGGCTGGTAAGATTGCGTCAGTGCTGCATACAGGGGCTGAACTACATATTTGCAATAATTCACATTATATGGGAACAGAGTCTCTTGCTAGTAGAATACGAAGCTTGATTTCTGATTAACACAGTACTTTTCTGTGTTCATCAACAGGTAATAATTTCTGTTAACTGATAGGGAAAGTTGCAGTATTTTCTATGGATGCCATAGTAGCATAACATAGTAACATGCATTAAAATATACTATAGTAGTAACATTTAAGTCAGTCAAAATCTGTACAAAAGTTTGCTTGCAGCACTTCCGTATGAAATTGGTGGTACTACTTAGGCTTAAAGTCACATACATGAATCCTGTTAGGCTCAGCAGTGTTAGTTTTCTTTCTAGTGTATTTACACTGACAAAAAACGTTTGCCTTTAACATGTGGTGGTTGCCTTTTTGTTTGCAAGTCATAGAGCCAGTTTAGCTCATTTAAAAACAAAATAACAAGAAACTTAAATTGACAAGGTAAGATGAAATGGATTTACTATAGTCCTGGTGAGTGTTATAAGATTATGTTATCTTTCACATGCTTGTTTTCATTTCCTCTCACTCTTCAGTATCTTGCTATATATGAACCACTGCACCTTGTTCTGGAGGAAGGATATAGTCTGAGGAAATACCCCAAGAGACGGAGCTGGATAGAGCTCCAAGACTGCTGCTGCTCCAATACCTTGTCTTTTTGATACTCTGACAACTTAGTATTTTTGATTATGCAAAACTATGGTAAAAGCTATTTCTTTCTAAAATCCTATTGTACTGGCCACCTTTAATATTAGACTTTTCACTTTAATGAGCTCAGATTATGTTAAATCCTAATCCAGGCTAGGAAAGAAGAAACTGTAAAGGCAGCTGTCCCTTTGCAAAATATTAAAAGTAACATTCAACTCTTTGTTATACTACTATCTGAAGGACCTACTTGGGATAGACACTGCAAAAACATCGACTAGCCCTTATACTAAACTGCTTTCTTAGATTGCCACACATGCAGTTCTGGTTCCTTGTTTTAGAAGGAAATTAGACTCTGGGGTGGCTATTTTTGTTGCTTTGGGGTGAGAGGGGAAGGTTGAACCCCAAAGCAGAGGAGTTTGCTTACCCCTATCCAGCAGAGCTAATCTTCATTGGACAAAATTGTGTTAATATTTTGCACAAAGTTGCACTAAAAGCAGTTTGGTTTGGGGCAGTGGAGAGGTAGAGGGGAAAAAAACCCCAAACTCTTAGTAGCAACTCTTGATGTGTTTTATTGCAAAACCATTGATGACCTTGTCAGTGTCTTGCTCTAGTTGCACAGACAGATGAACGTCTTAAAGATGAGTTCTAATTTTTGGTATTGAAAATACTTTCTTTTGATGTCTTCGTAATTTTATGATGGGGAGAAAGACAAATTCTTTTTGACATACAGTAAAATCCCTTTACCTCTTACAAGGTGTCGTTAAATGAAAGTTAGGTTGTTCACTTTTTTGACTGGTTCAGAATGGACAAAGGTAATTGCCAGGTCTTAAAACTGTTCCTATATGTGTCTTGTGCTGCTGGTATTAATAGTAAAATATTTATCCATGCAGCATATCTCTGACTTAAGAGAAGTACTTTCAAAGCAGGCTTCTTCCATAGTTCATCAGATTTTTATTTCTATGTAAAGGTGAGATGTGATCCTCTAGTTTACTACCCTTTTTTGTGGTGTTGCTACTGCGTAGTTCCTTTGCTTTAGCTAGAAAGTAAAATACTTCAGTAACTTACTGATCACACTCTGGCCATTTTTGTGAGCCTTTGTAAACAAAATGGCTACTAGAGCAACCATTTCAGTGTGGGACAGAGAGAACCAATACAAAATCAACTTTTGTTATACTTACCAAGACAGCAGGTCAAATGAAGGGCCAAGTTATCTAGTGAATAAACTCTAGAATGGCCAGAAAGTGAAGTTGGATCTGCAGTCAAGACAGTGAAATAGAAAGGTGTGATGAATACAAAGCAATTGGATGAACTACGGTAATACACATGACCAACTGATAATGTTGTTAAGCTATTCAGTATTACTTTGAGTTAATTTCTGCAAGTCCTTCAGCTTCAGATATCTTTTTTTCTGTAGAGGAAGAGGAGAAGACAGATTTATCTTATAACAAAAGATTGAAATTCACTTAACAGCATATGCCTTTTTACAGCGCGTACGTTTTATAGTACCATTCAGAGCAGACTTTCAGATGCACAGAAATAGAAAAGTTGGTTAAATTCAGCTCAGTAGATGATGCAACTATGAACAAAATAATTGTAACAACTTAATGTTATTTTTCATTGTAGTGTGGAGTTGATCTCTTTACCCTTGAACTATGCTTTTCAAAAAATTTGTAATACTTCACTGATAAGCTCTGTTTATGCAGTACTAGAAGAAGCAACAGTGATGGAAGATGGTTGGTGCAGCCTGAGAAATGGCTCAGTATCACTTTATACAGCTCTACAGGAAACTGCTTTTCTTGACTAATGGTTTTGGCTGAAAATAAGTGCCTAATGATGTCTTCAAATTGTTGATGCATCTGAAAATGGAGGGAAAACTAATTCTGGTAAATTAAAGCAAAATACTGATGTTTTCTCAGCATAACCTGTAGTACCTTAGAAAGCAAACAAAAACCTCTTAAAAGGCTAGAGCAGAGACAGTCATGAGGGATTGTTAAAGCTGCCGCAAGTTGATATTCAGTAGAATGTGACTGTCTTTATTTTTCATCTCTGATTTGAATTCATTGTTTAGTTTTTGCTTATAAAACTCTTGCTCTTAGAGACATAGCTCTTCAGATTTGTTGTTGTTTGTTTCATTTTATATTCACCTACGGTTAGCAGTGTTACTGTGAGAAAAGGTCTTGAAGAGGGTAGTGAAAGTAAAGTGCTTAGTGCAAAGGGAGAAGCATGATAAGCTTCATCACTGTGCAATCTGAAAACTGTTGGAATTCAGCTAAGTACATACAAATAAATTTAATGTCTTGGTATATTGCACACTCTGCAGGCCTACTTGGGAAGATAGTTATGCCCCAGTGAGTTTACTTAATTTGACAGAGATCATATGAAATTTACACCAGCAAGAAGAATGCATTTTGCTTAGTGAAAATTGTCTATACGTACCACAGAATTACTAATTTTTATTTAGATCTCAATCCAGACCTTGAATCTATTGAGAAATACTTTGCTTTAGGTAGTTTTTAATATTCTAGTTTCTAGTCGTATTAGCATATTTTTTTTTCCTGATTTGCAAGTGCCAAATATGAAGCATGTAAGCTCATGTAGTCCTTGATTCACAGGACTGACTTACCAGCCTTTATTGGTGTTCGTGTTGCTATAATATCCAGAAAGTGTTAACTTTAGCAAAAAACCTGCTTTGCTGCTTCCCCTTTTCCTCAGAAAACAGTTGAAATATTCAGTGTGTGAGCAATAGCATAAGTCATGTCTCAGTAAGGAATAGGATATGTCTTCCTGCTTGATTTTTAACTGAAATTTTTAAGATCAAATTACTTGTTTATGTCTGAGCAGTTGATAATGGCAAAGAATGTGCTGCTTATTTAATGTGTTTTTTCTCAACAAAATTTTATTCTTTTTATTTAAACCTGTTTGTCTCTGCAGTATATTTGAAACCTTTTTGTTGAACGTGATGGTCCTTACTTTTTTTTTTCTCCTGTCACAATTTTGCAGTTCGCTCCTTTGGTACAGAAGATAGACCAACTGATAGACCTATACCACCTCGTGATGAAGTCTTTGAGTATATTATATTCCGTGGCAGTGACATTAAAGACCTAACTGTCTGCGAGCCACCAAAGCCTCAGTGTTCTTTGCCACAGGACCCTGCTATTGTTCAGGTAGGTTAAAACATACTTTTATATGTTTGTTGCTGAAGGTATAGCCTGGTAGCTTTAAGTGATCTCTAGCACACTGTTTAAAAATTAAAATGTTTGTTGCTATAAAGTTAACAACCCAATGTAAAGAACTCTGGATTTTTCCTCTTTTGAATACTGTCTTTAACTGTGAAAATCAAGGTTGAAATCTAACTCTAGCACAATGCAGTGGATACCAAAGCTGCCCGTTTTTCAAAAACAGCTGATGACTTCTGGTAGACCTTGATGCCTTTTTTGAAAGGTACTTGGCTTGGGAGGACGTATATGCAAGACTTCTTGAAAAGGTCAGACTTGGTATAAGTCAAATGGAGTAGATGCTGAAACCTCCCCAAATCATTAGTGATTTTATTTGTTTGGTTTGTTTTCACTTGGATTTTAATTTTCAATTTTTTTAATTACTATGTCTTTAAAAGTGTTTCATCTAGCTCTGTGTTTTTTAAAAGGCTTCATACTAAAGGACAGTTATTTGGAAGGGAATATTTGGTTGCGGAAGGGAAAGTAACTTAAAACTTGAAGCCTTCAGGGTTAGTTAAGCTGTTATTTCATAGTAAATGGACTGACAAGAGTTATTTTTGATCTCTGAAATTTGTTGGCTTGTTGATTGTGGTTGTGGGGTGTCTTAAAATCATCCCTGAGAGCAAGATGGAAGTTCTTGGTTCAAATGAACTTGATAATTCCATGTAAGTGTTTACATTTCTAATGTTTAACTATTCCATAAGATAAAACTCTTGATGCTTCCTTACAGTCCTTTTGCTCTTGCAATCCTCTAAGGTCTTTTGCTAAATTTGGTACAACTCCTTCTGTGAGTGGTAGTTGAGAGCTGTAAAATTGCATTACTGCTAACCCCAGTAATAGTAATAACCCACCTCCCTCCAGTATGTTTGGTCTTTTGTTGTTCATGTGGTTTTTGGAAACTTCAGGGAAGAAGATAGGACATTTTCCAAGTTTGCCAACAAAAGCTTAGACAGATGTTTGACAAGAGTCCAGTATCTGAGGTTCTAGGGGGAAGATTGCAAAATTTTGTGGTACTATTTTCACAAGTTTGTGTAAAGGTAAAGTGGTAAGGGTAAAAGTGCGTTCTAAGCTGTGTACGTGCTTGTGAAAATATTTTCTGCTAATTGTTGTCTGTTTTAAGTTCTTATTCAGAGTAATGTGTGTAATTCAGTATTTTTGTGCTGTCTTTGCTTCTGTGTTAAAGAAGTTAAATTCTTGATATTAAAAGAAACAACTTTGTGAATGTTAAGGTCTTTTATATGTATTAGCTACAGTGGTGGTGTCAGGGTAAATTTAACAGGTAGTTCTAGAGTTTCTGAATTTCTTGCATTGCAGAACTCTTTCCTACCTTTTGTGTAAACATGAATTCCTGCAAGTGTGTTTTGTCTTTAGTCTTCACTAGGATCTTCGACTACATCTTCATTCCAGTCTGTGGGGTCCTATGGTCCTTTTGGCAGAATGCCTGCGTACAGTCAGTTTAGTCCAAGCCCGCTGGTGGGGCAGCAGTTTGGCGCTGTTGGAGTTGGTATGTTCATTTTTATTATTTGGTGTTTTCCTGTAAGTGAAGTTGCATGTGTGTGCATAGACAGTAATCAGTGCTGATAATTCCATCAATGTCTCACCCTAAGGGCAGATCCAGAGTCTTCAATCTGTATCGGGCTCACAGTTTAGCTCAGAAGTCGAGAGTTTTTCATAGCCTTTGTGGCTCAAATCAGAGCAATTACAATTGAGAACTAAGCACTCTATCTCAGAGGCATGAGTGGGGAAAGGTTTCTGTATTCATGAGTTCATTTTTTTTCATTTATATTTGTAACGTTCATCATGTATTCATTATATTTCACAAGTGGTGTAGAGGCAGCTTCTCCACAAAAGCCCCATCCATAGCTGTGCTGTGGACATCTGGCATGCCAGGTTGACCAGGTGGTGGGTGCCTTAACCAAAGGTGTGGATTATTCAGCAATCCATGTGCCAGCACAATCCTCCAGCTATTCATGAGATGTTAGCTTGGCCTGAAGTACGTGCTTGAAGTATTTGTGAGCTGCGTGGGTTAGTTGCTTCTTTATACTGCAGATGCGCTCTGAGATTCACCAACCAACTTTCATTCCTCCCTTAAAGTTTTTTTATTTTACCTAAAAGGTTTTTCACGTAGGAACTTAAATTCTTGTTACTGTTATGGTGACAGTGTTACTCCTGGTTCTGAAAGTGTTAGCTATGTGAAAGGAAGGCTGTAGAATTGGCCATAACTTGGTATCAGTTAATAAGATGCAACAGTCATATCTGTGTTTAAAATATGTTAAGTGGAAATATATACCAGCAACATTTGTATTACTAAGATGCTGCCATGACTATGCTACATTAATACTTGTGATGCTAAAGTTAACAGTGCCCTTTTATTCTTCTTTTTTTGATAAAGAGCATCAAAATATTACAGTCTTACCAACTTACTAGGAATACATACATTACATTAAACTTACAGTGTGTGGGAAGGGCGGACTTATATGTATTCTAGAATAACTGCCTAATATGGCTTCACTAATCGTTTAGTGCCAATTTAAAAAAAAAAAGCCTAACCCACGTTTACAGGTTTTTACAACTATATTATTTCTCTCAAAGCAGGAGGTTCTTTGACATCTTTTGGAACAGACTCTTCAGCTAGTGCTAGCATGTCCCAAAGCACTGCAGTTGGTTCTGCGTTTACAACAGATGCAAGATCGCTAAAAACACAGATGTCTCAAGGTAAATCTTTTTGAATAACTCTTTGATCTTTTTTTGACCAATCGTGCCCCTGTGGTTTAGGTGGTTGCCAGAAATGCTAACCAAACAGCTGAATTGTGTCATGAAAACACCTGATACTAAAACCAGAAAGCACCAGAAAGCACTCAGAGTCTTTGTACTTGCTCTTTGAATGTGTTTTCTTACATCTTGGCATGCTGCATAGGTAACTGTTAGCAGCATGTTTGTTGTTATTCTTCAAGCATCTATATTGAAAGGTAGGACTTATTTTAGTTGAGTAATGTTAGCATATAGGTGCGCATGGAAATTTAATAACTAGTTTTATTAGATAGCATGACAAAACTCAAGATTCTTCATGCTGATGGAATTGGGAAGTCCTTCAGCCCACAATTTTTAAATCTTTATTTCTAATGGTATTTCTTTGTTAATGTATATTTATATAAATATTATTAACAGCAGACCTGATTGCCTGTAGAGATAGTGACATGACAGTTAAGTTATCTTAATAGTAATAGCAACTGTATGGGTAGTTTGTGTAGTATTGGAAAAAGAAAGTAGAAGCAAACCCAAATGTTGAGCACCTTCAACCTGGCTTGTTGTACAAATGTGTTAAGATTGCTCCTCAAAATCCAAAAGGCATTATTTCCTGTTCTTCCACTCTTCATTGGTGCAAGTAAAATTGCGTGCTAAGATATATTTCTAATGCTATTTTTAAGTTTATGCAGTCATGTTAAAAGGCTAGTATCACTTTACTTACAGCAAACAGTTTTTTTCCTAATTGTAGCTGAGATTTGTGTATCAGTTAGGAGTGCTTTCTAAGATTAGTTGAGTGGATTACCAAAATAGGTTCTACTTTGTTGCATTAGTTGAAGGGGGGAAAAACTTATGCTGAGCATTTACTGTTTCTCTGTTGAAAGAGTAACTTGGTTTTCTGTAGGTGAAATTAAAACCCCTATGACTCTTGGACTTAATGTATGACACGTATTCCAGATGAACGTACATTCTGCCACAAAATTTCCTGTGGGGCACCAACAAGTTTTTTCTGTGTCTGTTTGCTTTTAAAAATATTTGTCATCTTTGTAGATCATAAGTGTGGTATGGTTGGGTTTTTTATTTGTTTTGGGGTTTTTTGTTATTCTTTTGTTTAGCTTTTTTTTTATGGGCTATGACATTATTCTTTTAATCTACTTACTGGGACTTGAGTCTTATTCATAGTAGATTTACCTATATGGTGTCACAAACTTGTCTGGCCGGATCAAATGTCTCCGTTCTAAACATGCTTCTGGCTCCAGTCACTCATGCTGCAAATTGAAATGTATGAACAGCACTTTGTGGGGAAGCTTTCGCAGCTCCTTCATCTGCATTATGCCTGGCACTGGCTGTCACTGTTCATTTATTTTGTGGTGATCGTACAACAGAGTGAGCTAGATGAAATGAAATTTCAGTATCATAACTGTATCTCTGGCTTTGGGAGCAGTCACTTTCCACTTGGCTTTCCAGGGAGGCAGAAAGAGTATTTTTACCTCCAATCAATCAAAAAATTTCATTCCACAGCTAAATGCACATCATGGATGTGTTGGTAGGGATTAATTGTCCTACCCATTTCTTTCTTTTAGACTGGGGGAAGGGGAATTGCTAAATATCCTTCATTCTGGATTAGTGGATCTGAGGGTGCAGAAATATTTATTTCTTCTTTGGACACAGCTGTCTTGACTGGTAAGGCAGATAAACCTGTCAGTCTAGATTGGTTGAGACCAGTAATTCAAATTTGTGGATGAGAAATAACTCTTTGGGTTTTGGTTTCATTTTGTTTTTTTCCCAGGTCGTTCAAGCCCTCAGATAGATCATTTGAGAAGGAGCCCCACCATGGAACAAGCAGTACAAACAGCTTCAGCTCACTTGCCTACTCCAGCACCAGTTGGGAGGAGGAGTCCTGTACCAGCCAGACCTTTAGTGTCTGCTAGCCAAAAATCATTAGAGAATCAAGAGCACAGACGAGGTAGCTTTGGATAATTTTCATATAGCTTATTTTCTTCCGTACACATATGAAGTGCTATTTTTAAGAGTAACACGTAGGAATTTTCCTGCTGCCCGCTACTAGTGGACTGACCAGCGGAGACATGGATTATATATATTTCTTTTTAAAGCCAAACATATATTCTAAATTTTTTTTCCTTGTATGCAGTTAAACTTGTTTACTTTTATAGGTTTGGATTTTTTTAAAATCTGAACTATATAACTATATAGTACGATCAAAAATACCTAATTGGATAAACAAATCATTTTTTTATTTCCAACTTTAGCTGAAGCACACAAGGTTTCAAGATCAGAAAATGAACTCAGAAATGAAAACAAACGACAAATTGGTAAATCTTGTTTTGAGAAATAGCTATCATTGTTTTCAGACTTCATTAAGTTTTTTAAAAGTCTGCTGAAATACAGCATTGTGTGTAGTTTGCGAAGTGCTAGGACTTTGTTTCTAACGTCCAGAAATCTTGCGGTTCAGATTACGGTAGTAAAGAACCTATGTATTTAGAATGCTTTCACGTAATTGTTTCTGATGGGTAACAATAACTTTGCATTGGGTCAGAATAATACAAGCACAAAACATCAACGTTAAAGAGAAAAGCTCTGCTGGTTACTCTGTATTAAGTGATTTGAATAAAAATGCAAAACCAGGCAGTATTCATGGATTTATAAACACAATAGCATGAAATAAAACCTGTTACCTTTCTACAGAAATACATGACTGAAAAGCCACTAACATTTTAACTCTTCTTCAGAAAGCTTTTAATGACTTCTATAAAGTCATTTAGAGCTATTATGCTTTCTGTGTCACTACCATAATTATTGTAAGTGAATTTACAAAGCTGCTCCGACAGGACTTCTAACAACAGAAGTGCAGGAAGAGGATGCATGAAGTCTGAACCTGTTACCCCAGGAATTAAAAAAACAAAACAAACCCCACCCCCAAAAAACCAACCACCACTGCCCTCAAAGAAAAACCAATCCACAAAACAAAACCAAAGAGAATTTCCCTCTTTTCAGTTCCAGGTGGACCTTCAGCACGGCGAGGCCGAGGAGGTCACAGAGGAGGCCGAGGAAGATTTGGTATTAGGAGGGATGGTCCAATGAAGTTTGAGAAGGACTTTGACTTTGAAAGTGCAAATGCACAATTCAACAAGGAGGAAATTGATAGAGAATTTCATAATAAACTTAAACTAAAAGGTAAACCAATTTTGTTTTAGATTTCAGCATGGAGAAACTGTATCTTGCTGTTTTAATGCTACCTTGGAGAACAACTTTTAAAAGGCGTATCATATGAAGTCTTGTTTGCAGTCATTAAAAAAAAAAATATTAAAAAATAATCAATGAACAAGTAAACTAAGATCATCTATCTAGTTAATTTAATACTTAGGTCAATATTCAGGTTTTGAAAGAACTTTAACTAGCAAATATCATACATCACGTTCTAACAAGTCTGTTGGCTAAAAATACAGATTACTTGAGAAGTCCCAATACTGTGAGTTTATTTTTAAGCTCTGGAAAAGATGCAGTAAAAGAAAACACGTATTTTATTTTTTCAGTTATTAATGGACCAAAAACAATCACAAAAACAAGTGTTTGAGATCAGAACTTCGCTGGAAGATGCACAAGAGTTTCCATTTAAGAAAGTTTCTGTCACTTCTTTGCTTTTACCCTTTTCCAAAGAAACACAGGAGTATTTCAGATCCATACTGCCAGCACTTCAGTTCTGTTTTCTAGCAGGTGTCTGTTTTAATTAGCTTATTCTCTTCTGACCAGCCACCTGTTCGTTACACTGCTGCTATTTTTGGACAAAATTGTTACAGGTTAATATAGGGAGTTCCCTATTTCAGTAAATCATTGGCTAAAAGCTGGAAAACAAAAGATATGAATAAATGGTCAGATTTCAGCATAGAGAAAAAACATCAGTAGAGTCCCATAGGAATTGTTCTCTGGTACTTGCCTGTTTTTCTGAACTATTTTAAAATGAGTTGACAATTTGCTGTTGATAGTAGTTTTTTGAGAATAACAAAGAGGAAAGGGAAAGCTAACCATAAAGAGCTATAGAAATATTTTATGGGACGGAGTGGTAATTTGTGTGTGTGTGTGTTGTGGAAAGGTTGAGCTGGTTGTCTGAAGTTTATGCACAACATCATGAGACTTAAGCTGTAAGCATTTAAGAATGCGACTGTGAGATCATGATAGTCAGTTGCATTGAACCATCTGCTTCTTTTCCAGTACCAGTCAAAACAGTAAGTTGAACTTCAGGCATTATTAGGAAAGAAATATATCAAAAAGTCAGTTCACGGCATAATATCTTGAATGCTGGCCCTATGTCTCAAAGGAGACAACAGCAAAGCCGGAAGACAAAGGAGAAGGGTAACAGGAATGAGCAAAAACACAGAATGGCTTTTATATGAGGAATTGACTGAGTGAGGCTTTTAAGTCTGGAAAGAAGGTAGCAAGGAGGTTATAAAATAGATGGCTATTAAATCCATGCTACCGCAGGGTTTTTTGTTAATTAAACCCACAGAGAGTATAGAGGATATCAAACCTGCAGACAGCAGCAGCAAAATATCCTAGTTTATGTGTCAAATTATTTGATTTCTACATTAAATTTTGGAGGAGTTTATGTATTTTTGAGGTTTCAGTATAGTTTATGTTTGTCTGTCTGGGAATAAGTTAACAGTGCTGTTTTGTATAGTATGATGGTCTGAAAGGCTTCTGTTTACTTTTATTTTCCAGAAGATAAACTTGAGAAACCAGAGAAGCCTGTAAATGGAGAAGACAAAGGTGACTCAGGTGTTGATACCCAAAATAGCGAAGGGAATGCGGATGAGGAAGATCCACTTGGACCCAACTGCTACTATGACAAAACCAAATCCTTCTTTGATAACATCTCCTGTGATGACAATAGGTATGGCCTGCAAGTGGAAGCTTGTGAGTCTACTTATTGTCTGTTTATGTTATAAGGTAGTGTCAGCACTACTCATTCCAATCAACTCTGAATGGAAAGGAGTACGGCTTACTTCCACATGCAGTCTGCAAAAATAAAACAGGAATATGAAGCACAGAATTTTTTTGTGTGCAAGTGCGGTACATTAGTAGGAAGACGTTTTCAAATGTTGTTTTAGAACCAGAACTTAATGTACATACCCTTGAATCTCCTTTCCAGATTTACTAAAGTGAGTTTTTTGTTTTGCTGCTAAATTGCCACTTTAGTTAAATCAGTTATGACTGTGCTTTGGTAGTGGTTTCTGAGTAGGTTAAATAACTGTCTTGGCCAGTAGTATTGTTTAATGGGAAGATGGCATTTCAGGAGAATTAAAGCTTATCTTTTGCTGTTGCCTTTTTTTATTGGTCAAGATGATGTAGCTTGCTGACCTATTTTGAATTATGAGGGAGAAGGGGGGATTGTTTTGTTGTGCTGACAGATAGATAAAATAACATCTGTAACTGCAAACTCTTACTTCGTGTTTCTTGTTTTAAGTTGCAGACAGCTGTTATTTATTTATATAGTGCTGTGTGCAGAGGATACAGACTGTGTCTTTCTATATGGGAAACTCTTACAGCATTATTAGTAGATAATTAGTGATACTGTAACACATTCCCTTTTCGTTGAGTTAAATGAGTTGTGGCAGACATCGAGATTCTTGCAGAAGGGATAATCTGGAGATTTATGATGTGATCAATGTATCTTCCTTCTGAAGTGTGTTTTAAAACAATCCTTGTTCCTTTTGTGTGACAGAGAACGGCGACCCACCTGGGCTGAGGAAAGAAGATTAAATGCTGAGACCTTCGGAATACCACTGCGTCCCAATCGCGGCCGTGGAGGGTACAGAGGCAGAGGGGGGATTGGCTTCCGAGGTGGAAGAGGGCGAGGAGGTGGCAGAGGTGGCTTCACTGCCCCCCGAGGATTTCGTGGTGGATTCAGAGGAGGTCGTGGAGGCAGGGAGTTTGCTGACTTTGAATATAGGGTAAAATACATTTAATCTTACTATGACCTGATCCCCTGGTCTTGGAAACTAGTGGTAAAAAAAATCTTGCTTTTAGATTTGACGTTGAACTAGAATTTCTTGAATAGCATTTTGCAGATACTCTGAGGTACTTAATTGCAAGTCCATTAATGCTGAAATTACCTAGCATCATTTTACTATCAACAGCAACCAAAACTAAAAGCTGCCTTTCTTCACATGCCCTAAATACTTGTTCTGTAGCTGGAACTGAGGAGGGGAAAAAAAAAAAAAGGAAAAGTTCTGCAGATTTAACACAAGTGTTAGAAATGTGAATTGCAAGCATTTTTCTAAGCAATATTGTAAAATGTAAAGATTGAGAGGGAGTAATTGAACTTGCTTCTAGTGTGCAACAAACTTGAATTCTTTGTGAATGAGTTGGCACAAAGCCTATAGACTTCTAAGATCCTATATAACCCCTAAAATAGAGTAATTGAAGTTACTTAAGCATAGCGATGACCTTTTGCAAAAAGGAAGATAAAATATTTGAGTTCTGTAAGGTCCTGTTACACTTCTTTTTAACTATAATGTTGCATAGTTACATCCAATAGCTGTTGGGAAAGCTAAGGCAGGATTGACATTTTTCAGCCAGTAATTCAGTAAAAAGGAACTGTGGGAGATAGGGCATAAAAGCCTCAAAAAAACCAACAAAAAAAAAGTCACTGTCCTCAAACCAGGACACCACCACATAGAGAAAGTGTTTTTAATTAAGTACTACTACTTTATTTTTAAATAGGAATGAAGTTTAAAGTTCCTTTAAGTGTTACGCACAAGCCACCATGTAAGTCTGCTGACTGAAGTAACCTGATGTACAAACATGCTTTCGTCATCACGTAAGCATAGAAACAGTAATTTGTTCTGCAAGAGCTATGATGGCTAAAAAGCAGAATCTTCCTTTACAGTAGAGTTAATGTGATTTGTTGCTTTTGCAACATTATTAAGACATCCATTTCTCTTATTTCCTGTTGAAGAACTTAACTCTTCTTCCTGCTAGCCATTCAGAGGAAGGACAAAGTTGGTTGTCAGCCCCAGCTAGTAAAGTGACGTATGCTGTGCTAGCGGTATCTTAGGGGCACTTCCTTTTTCTTGGAAGCAACATAAATTCTCATCTTTATGAAAGCTCATTGATCGCACAGACTATGTAAATCAGCAGAGCTCAGCTGGTTGCAAAACCAAAATCTTTTAATAATTTCACTGCAAGCCATTTTTCTTGGCATTAAGCATGTATATTCAACTTGAACGTTAGCTGGTTAAGGAACAGAAATAATACTGGCGTACTATTTAGAGTTGGTAACAAACACAGTTACCCAGATCGGTGCAAGTAAATATAGAGTTTTACAATTCTGCTGGGAAAGAGGAACTTTTTCTGGTAGTTTACCACGTGAACAGTTAGAGTTTGCAAAAGAAGATCTTTGTTTTCTGTTTGAAGATGTAAATATTTTTAATACAAAAAAAGTAGGGGGGAGAGCCTTTTTTCATCACAGAAGATTTCTGACTGTCCCTCAGATATTCGTTAATTAGTTTGCCGTAATGAGTCCTGTGATTTAAAGACATTTTCGGTAACTGAGAATGAATTGAAATGAGGGGTTGAAGATCAAAGATTTAAATTTCTGAATGAAAGAACTTCACAGCCTTCCAGATAAGTAGGAGGCAGTGTAAAGAGCAAGGACTTGTCACGCATCTAGTCAGTGACGAGCTGCTTCATTCAGTGTGCGCCAGGCTGAGGGTGTTGGACCAGATGCTAACCTGGTCCCATCAGGAGGTCGTCTTTCTGATTGCAGAAGATGGGAAATGCAGTGCACCTTCTCCCAGTGCTGTTGCCCAGATGAATTTGTGATTTTTGTTTTTCAAAATTAATTTTAACATTCTACTGTTGTTCCCTCTAGAAAGACAACAAAGTTGCTGCATAGTCTACAAGAAAGCTGAAACCGGGTGAACGTCTAGATCTTCTTGATCCAGAGAATTAGTTTCAATCTCTGCAAAGAATGAAGTTAATTTGCTGTATACTTGTCACCAGCACTGGGATTTAACTATTTAATTTCAAAGGGGTGTAATGCAGTTACTTTTGAAAAATGGCCATCTTTGAAAACAGTGAGCATTAAATATATTTGAGACAGAAGGATAAGTAATTTCTTATGTATAGTTAATTATAAAGCAGTACTTCGATGGAGTTTAAGTATTTTTTCATCACTGAAAGGATTTTTCTTATTACTAAACTGTATTTGATAATTGCTTCAAGTTGTAAGGACAATTGTATGCAGAAGGCCGTCGATACTGTGAGTGTTTTGATCCACTGAAGGTTGTTTTTTGGAAATCCTGTAATATCCCTTTTGAGATAGTTGTACTTTTATCAACTAGGGTGCTGGACAGTAGGAAAACTTGCTTTGTCAGTCAGATATGTACACACAGTAAATACTGTTTCTTAGGCAAAGGAAACTTTTTATATAGTTGTAAAATTCCATTATATCCCATTGCCAAAGAAACATTACAAACTTTGTATAGCTGTATAAAAAGCAACTAATTTTTTAAAGAATAAACATTTTTAAGTCGGCAAACATACTGTGTTATTGCAGAAGTTGATATGCTGAAGAACACTGAATTAGTTGGGTTTTTTTTCTTTAGCAGCTTTTCAGGCTTAAATGTTTGATTTTATATTTGGACTATAATGAAGATTTGAAAATGTTCTTCCATTACACGAAACTGGATACACTCTTCACTTCTCTTGCAAGAATTTGATTTTGTAGTTTCTGGCATATCACAGGATTTGACCAAATTAAGGAGATATTTTCAAATAAGGAGAAAATAAATTTTCGTATGTCAAAACTTGCAATTAATTTTACTTAGTGATAAATATTAACTTTTTTAATAATGGACCAGGCACATGAGTTAGTGAATCTCCTGGAATGCCTGGGACAAAAGTACGTCTCCATTTGTCAATTCTTGAAATGTTAACTTTGTTGTAATACCTGTAGGCATAAGCGATTTAAAGAATTCTTAGTGTTTGAAGTTGTTTGCATTTTGATAGACCATAGCTTGGAGACAGTGGGACTCTGGTTCTCAGACCATGAAGTCACAAATGACATAGTATGGACTTCTTGCCAATTCTGAATGACTAGTCACAACTTTTTGATATGCTGAAATAGAAACCTGGTCATTTGTGTCTGTATATGTATATGAAGGCCACAGGAATAAAGGGATCCAAAGATTAAAACATTTTGATCTAATTTGCTGATTTATTTTTTATTTTTTACTTTATCTTCAAAATGTTCAGTGGTGATAAAGATGTGGAAAACTGCACTGTTGGAAAATTGGAATATTTAAAAGTGGTTGATAGAATCTTAATTTTATAACTTTTGTATAGCACTACAAGGAGGTATTTTGTAATTGGTTTCCTTATTAAGGTCAAGTAGAAGTTAGGTAATATTGTTTAGTAATGTTTTTTGCATGTTAACAACAATGCCTTTTGGGATCCACGAATCATGATTCTGAACTGCCGTTGAGGTGTTTGACCATAGAGGCACGTGCTGTCCTGTCGCAATAACTCTGTATACTGTACGAGGTGTCCCAGGCTTATTTAAACACGATGAATTGTAAATACCCGTGATGGATGATGCCGTGAGGGGATGGAGCCCCCTGCGGGGGGGGACGAGGCGGGTGCCCGGGAATCAGCACCTTGTGTCCCTCGCTCCACGAAAGCGAGGGTTGCTCTCTCTTTTTTTTTTTTTTTTTAATTTTTATTTTAAACCAGAATAAACCGTTCAATAAAATCAGTCTTTTTGAGGTTATTTCGATGGCTCGGGGGCACGTTTAGCCGCGAGGGTGGTGTTAAACGTGCTGAGGCGGCGGTTCCCATCAGCCCTTGCGCCGGGCGGCGGCGGCGCCGCCATGTCGGTGGCGTTCGTGCCGGAGCGGCTGCGCGGGAAGGCTGAGGTGAACCAGGAGACGCTGCAGCGGGTGAGCGCGGCCGTGAGGGGCCGCGGCGGGAAAGGGAGGAGGGGCGCGGCGGTGGTACGGGCTCCTCTGCCGGCTCGGCTGAGGTAAAGCCGGCCCTGCCCGGCGCGGGCGTGAGGCGGGCGGTAACGGCGGTGGTACGGGCCCCTCTGCCGGCTCGGCTGAGGTAAAGCCGGCCCTGCCCGGCGCGGGCGTGAGGCGGGCGGTAACGGCGGTGGTACGGGCTCCTCTGCCGGCTCGGCTGAGGTAAAGCCGGCCCTGCCCGGCGCGGGCGTGAGGCGGGCGGTAACGGCGGTGGTACGGGCCCCTCTGCCGGCTCGGCTGAGGCAAAGCCGGCCCTGCCCCGGCGCGGGCGGTGACGGCGCGCTCCTGTGCCCTAGTTGCTGGAGGAGAACGACCAGCTGATCCGGTGCATCGTGGAGTACCAGACCAAGGGCCGGGCCACCGACTGCGTGCAGTAAGTGAGTCCCCGCAGGAGGGCTCCCACCCCCACCTGGCCACTCGCAGCCTCCTCCGGGCCAAGCCGGAAGCCAGAGCGCCTCACAGTCCCCGGGTCCCTGGCGAGAGTGAAACGCCGGTCCTGCTCTCCAGAGCTTTCCTGCCGCTGAAAAGAAAATGCGGTTGTACTTCTTGCGAGGCGTCCCAAAAATTACTTCCACGGATCTGTGAAGCAAAAAATGCCTTATTCTGTATAGAATAACGCCTGCTTCTTTTTGTCAAGTTTTTTTGTTCTGTGTTAATGTGAAAGCCGGCTCTGTTGGGCAAGCTTTTGGTCCCCCCCGGTGCGTTTTGAGCCGAGCGAGGCAGCCAGCCTGCGGCTCTGCAGCAGCTCCGCTCCTAAACCTGGGCAGGAGCCGACTGACGGGCGGGCGGCGGTGTCCGAGCCCGGGGGTGTGCTGGCCGCACGGTCAGACAAGCCCAACAGCGGAGCTTTGCCATCTCCTGCCCCACAGCTGCTCTGCGGCAGTGCTGCAGCTTTTCAGTATTGATCATGCAACGATCTTAACGTGCATGTGTACTGTCAGAGTTGGCAAGCAGAAGGTACTTGGTTGGAGTGCAGGTCAGTGCAGTATACTGGGTTTTAGAACAAAAACAGGATATGGAGGTGTTTGCCCTGCATTTTTTTTTATTATTACTATTTTTAGTTGTTTGTTGTTTCTTTCCCTAACAGCAAATACTGAGTAGATTGCAAAAGTGACTATTAAAGCGTGAGTAGTTTGCTAGAAAAGAACATGCTTCCCAGGTAACGTGTTTCTTCCTCTCATAGGTACCAGCATATCCTGCATAGAAACCTCATTTATTTAGCTACGATTGCTGATGCGACGCCACCCAGCACGCAGAAGACTGTAGACTGACTGCACATACCTGGACACGAGCAGCGATGCTTTAAGAATCTGTAGAAATACTTAGTGTAGAGTGCCACTTTGAGAGCTGAGCTGTGGTCTTGAAAGGCAGGTAAAAAATCATCCATAATTTGTTAAAAACATGAACGTAGTTTTTTATGCAATAGGAGGCTATTTTTTTTTCGCCATTACTATAAGCAGAACTTAAGGGTGGTAATTATCATACTCCCTTTTGCCCTCTGAAAAACTCCTTGTAGTGTACTTCTGAAAATAGCCTGGTTGTCAGGACAGCGCTACCAGAAATGCCTTTGGAGGACTCTTGCAGTCTCATTGAAGCAGACTGTTTCACGATGGAGGTTGTGCAATACTAGCGTAAGCACTCAGCTAGGTAACTTCTAACTCCAGCATGACAAAGAAGTCAGTCATATGTTGCCATATATATAAGCGTGAGACTGCTTTGTATCTTGTATTGTAGGAATTGTGCTTAATAAACTAAAGGTGTTCTTTTTAAATTATAGTATATTCTGGATTAATGTAATGGGTTAACAAAGGAGCAGCTCAGTGATTAGTGAAACAGAAATGTTAACTTTTCTAGGAAAGATGGGACTGTTGCATAACTTAGAGCAATTTCGTGCAAGGGAGAAATCGAGCCTTTATTTCCGTGAGAGAAAGCTGCATGTTTGCCCTAGTTATGTCAAAACTTTCTGCTTGAAATGCTCTGTACTGCAGACTCTGTAACCAAGTAAATTCTTGCGTAATCAAAATGGATTCATATGCTTCCTGGGTATTTGTCAGCATCTGGGGTCAGCTGTGTGCTTCCTTGCACACCTCAGGGCATTTCAGTGGCATGATTAACATAAGCTAACCTAATAGCCTCGATAATAGTTCTGTCAGGGAACAGGGGACGAGTTTACTTTTCACTCAGTACCATCAAAACTATTTACTCTGATTGGTAAAAATTCAAGTAACAGGTTTGGCAATGTTCATCTGCACTACTAGTTCAAAGACACTGCTAAGGCATTTTCTGTATCACGTTCTTCAGTGCAATGTACTTGAAGAAGTAGCCTTAAAGATGCTTGAGCTTGTACAGTGCGTAAAGTTCATTTTTATAGGATGAGTCAGTAAGTAGGCAGTTGACAATTTTCAAAAACTGTTAAATAATCCCATGTTAATGAAATAAGATCTTTGTTTACAAACCGAAGTTACAGTTTAAGGTGCTGCTCATTTTCAGCAAGGTGCATATTTTAAACAGGTATGACCTATTAAATGTGTATCTTTAATAAAGCAAATAGTTTACTTTTACAGAAGCTTTAAAATACAAAATGTACAGTTCCAGTTCAGAAGCGTTAGCTATTCACAAGAAGCACTGCAATAAGGGTAAGTTAACTAAGCACCAAACCCTTGCACTTGGCAGTGTAAGTGAAATTTAATGGCAAGACTCGTTTGCCAAGTGCAACAATTCTTAAAATTACCAGTGTTCAGAACAATCGGAAGCAAAGGACAGAGTAGCACCTACGTGGTCAAAATGCAGACAAACCTTCTTCATTTTCACAATTCACTTATGTAGGTCCAGAAACTTGCCAGCATTGGTAATTATTAATAAACTGCAAAAACTATAGCAATAATTTTGGCACTTGTTAGAAAAAGTTCAAAATTAAGTGTCTTCACTAACTTCCATTTTGGTCTTAGTATGAATAACCAGTAAGTACAACCAAATTTAGGATTTAATATTAGAGCTAAATGACAAGATTTAGGAAACTCAAAACCATTCATCAAGTTAAATAACCACTAACATTTTCAGCAGAGGGTTTTCAAAATTATAGTAGTACAGACCATTAACAATTTACAGACAGAAGCCACACTGATTGTGCAAAGCACATTACTGTAAAAAGTCTATGTACAGCAAACAAATCTTTGTAAACATGGTAAGTATGAAGTTTCAGAAAACATGGTGACAATATCATAAATACAGGCAACATTGGCATCCTCAAACAGCACAAAAGGTAAATCAGGGCCTGCAAATACAGCCCGTCACCATACAAACAAAAAAGGTGGATGGGTTTTAAATACCCAAACGTTTAATAGTTTTAGTGTTGTGTATACTTTTTATTTATATATATATATAATGTATTTATTTTTTGGTATCTTTAGATATAGATGTACTTAGTCTGTAAAAACAAAAACAACAAATGTGCTTTATCTTCATTGAAAAATTATGTAGTTAGAACTAATAACCCATTTTACTAGTAGTTAACATATTAGAATGATATGACTTAAGAAAAATACAAAAATAAGATTAATACTGTCAAAACTCTTATACCAGAAAATATTGTGGTTTTTAGACTCTTTCAAAGATGAAATATGAAAATTTAAATAAGCTCTAACTATATAAAGAATCTTCTGTAATCTCAATTAATATACAGTGGGATAGCTATACATGTATTTACCATTGCTCTCCAATTTTTAAGCACCAGTCACTCTCCCGGATCCACTTTGGTTGGAAGATTATTCCTAATTCCACAGGTTCACTTAATGGCACATATTGACTGCAAATAATTACTTTACCCTTTTAAAAAAAATAATGTTCTTTTAACTAACTGCTACCCCACTTTTCAGTTTAGTATCTTCTGAGCCAGCTCACAATTTTTAATCAACTGTAGCATCTGAAATAAGACTTTAAATATATGCAAGTAGTCTTTTAGGCTATACGTTCACACACTTAAGGAGCACTGTGTGGATAATGCCTTTGGCCAAATGAAGCAGTAAGAAATGGTGTATTTATTTGAAAACCAGTGTCCTATTATCCACACAGATGCCATCTACTTTAAGCAGCTCAGGTAACATTTGTGACACAAGGTTGAGCGGTTCTGCTGATCTTTACTTAGAGTAAGGAAGCTACCACAAAACTCAATCTCGCAACTGTTTCTGCAACAGTTTCATAATGAACTCACTTGTGTGGCACACGAAAGGCTGCTGTTGCACTTCATTTAAAAAAAGCTGCCCCCAGGCCGTTTATGGAGAATACAAAGGCTTTACAGCTCATCCGTTATAAATTTAAACACAGTGTTGAGCAAAGTGACCACTATATATTTGCTTCAACATATTCAATGTGTTTCAGTAAGATGTTTAACTATAAATCTATATGAAAAATAGCTATAAAATACAGTGTTTCTTGTATGGTAGTCCTTCAGCAGTTCTTTTAAAAAAAAAAGGTTTTGAAAGTAAAGGCAATATACACATTTTTAAAAGCATTTCTACATCACAGTTTTGGGCTGTTTCATGTACATCAAACAAACATATTGGCCATATTTGCTCAGCACTGTAAATCAGAATTCACAGAGTTTGTATATCTCACCCAAACCCCCTCAATTCCATATTTAATGAGATAAACAGGATATAGCCAATACACAATTGTGAAACAATGTATATGTAACTTATGTTTGGCCCTGTGCTGCATTTTCCAATATGAAAAGCCATTAGTACTGATGCAGGTAAGATGGTCTGCGTTCGTGCTTTACTGGGAAAGATTTAAAGCCCTTATTCATCTGTTTGTGCTGGGAAGCCTGTTGTTGTGATTGCTGCTGCTGCGCGTAGGCAAAGTTGGAGGAAATTCCTGCTGCTGGGGCACAGTCACTGGCTGCAGCCCACACGGGTGACTGGAGGATCTGCATCGTGTCGCTCCACTGGCTGACGGGGCTGCTCATAGGGTACAGAGAGGTGCTCTGGCTGGGTAGCGTGTTGGTGACGGAGGACGTATGCTGCCAGGGTGCCTTCGGAGGCCAGGTTTTGGTTTTATTATCCTGAGAAAACAAAAGTAGTTGATTTGGGGTTTTTGTTTGTTTGAATACCAAAACACTTCTTTTTTGAGACAATACTTAACACATCATCTTATACCCTCCTTAAGACATTTTCAGAAGATCAACTTACATTTGAAAGTGGAATTGATAAATATACATAGCACTCTGAATTGTTAAAATATCTGCCTATTGAAAAATTCTATTTACTTTGCCACGTTTGCTTGACTCATAGTAGCCCCGCTCTACATCAAAATTTCCAGCAACACAGATAATAAATCTGGTGATACTTTGGTTTTCTCTGCACAGACAATTAAAATTGACAGTGTTGCCTCTTAGCTTGTATTTGGTTTTGTGGTAATTTCTGCTACAAGGGAAAAAGATAGGTGATTCCAATTTTAATATTTAAACTTGGTAACTTTGATAAAAGCATCTAGTACTAGTTGAGTGCAGATGGTTTGGCTTTTAGCTGAGGTAAGCAATCTGGAGATACAGATGCTATTCTAGTTGTTTTCCTAGTGTAAACCACTCCAAAATGCAAACAGGAAAAATGACTAAGCAAAGCCGTTTTCAGCTTACCTGATTGCGGTCATCTGCTGCAGAAAGAAGAGGTGGTGATGGTAGCGTACTGGGTTCCTGTTCGCCACTACTGTGTTTTCTGCCCAAAAAGACAGTGACATTTACTTTTTTTTTTTTTAAATGAGTCACCCACATTAATCTGCCACTGGCATATACCATTCTGTAGTTTCAGTCTGTCATACTTGATAGCCTAGAACTGACGTTTCATCTTGTTTCTTGTATTTTTGCTCAGTACCAGTAAAAGAAGCAATGCAGAAATTCATTACTGAATACTGTCAGAGGCTCGACAGTGCAGTAGTTCTCTGAGCTACAGCTTCAGCAACATGCACACATTTCTGCAGAGGTGAAAGGAAGATAGGCTAGTCTTTTGCCCACTTTGAAGGAATCTGCCAGAAATTGCCTTTTTTCTTCTGTTATCTGCTCTCAGGTTTTTTTAAAAGTATCTTTTCTGAAGTAACTTTACAGACCAGACAAAAGAAACAGCTGAGCAAGTGAAACATCTGCTGAAGCACCATGACTTTGCTGACAAAAACTGGTATAACTTTGGTTTAAGTTTGTGACCTAATATCAAATAGAACCCTTCACAACATGTGCATTCTGGAGGGTTTTTTTGGTTTGGTTTTGTTTTGTTTTGTTTTTTGGGGGGGGGGGTGCTTTAGATTAAAGCAGAATCTTATCCTTTCATCCTTTGTGTTGTTTTTTTTTTTAAAAAATCATGCTGTAATCATCAGGCCTCCACAGGGAAGCAGTCCTTTGCAGGTCAGCTTTAGAACACTCAACCCTTTCACCTTCGCTTACTGCAGAGTTTTAGCTATGGTATTTTGTCAGGCCCTTGCTTGTAGAATGTTTTTCTTCCTAGAAGTAACATAAGAGGGTAGTACTGTTACTTCCACTTAAGTTTTTATTTAATGAGGCACACACGTTGGAAACTTCCTTCTGCTCTTCTCAACACTACATATAGCACAAGCTTTTGATCTTCTTGCTCCATGATCAATCTCCAGATACCTGGTGGCTCAGCAGATTAATTCACCCATTATATGTTTATGGTGTTTTCCTTTCCTGCTTCTTTTTTAAAAAACACAAATAATTACTGCTTTTTCTGTGACTACTTATTAGATATCTCTCTTCCATTAATTCCCATTTAGCATTTATTGAAGCGCAATTCCTGTCCCCTCTCTATAAAGTCTTAGTAAGTGTAAAAATTCAGAAAACAGCTCCTCTTTTGGTCATTGGCTTTCAACCTGTTTGCCTTAGTTTCATCTTCAACATCAGTATACTTCCTTTCTGGCAGTGCTTGTAATCTATCCAGGTATAATCCACAGGAAACTGGCAGTACATCCACTGACTTTCTCCTGCCACCAAAAAGCAGAGAGACTCTTATCTAAATGTGTTGACTCTAAATTATCCTGTGATCTAAACAATAAGGGAATATTTGGCCACAGAACTAGCTTGTTTTATTTTTAGAAAAGGCTTTGAAAAATAGTTTGAGAGAATGATCCCAGATTGGAATTCGGTTAGAATTCATGCTTCATCTTGTGCCTTTTTTTATTCTCTGAATTTCTTAATCTATGGGATCACTGAGGTTCCAAAGATACCAAGCTTCCAGCCCTTTAGTAAGGCAGAAAGTAATTGTGATTCATACTACTGCTTTTAAGTGGATTGTTCATAGTTGAAAACCCTGGCTTAGTTTTTAAGTTACTAAGCTTATTTATGAATGCAATTAATCCTCCTCTTCATCTTACCAGAAATAAAGGACTAAACAGGCAGGTATTTACAACTACTAAAACGGCCGCGTGGGCAAGGCAACACAGAAGTCTACACGCCATTATCCACAGTATTTCTTGAGTGCCACAAAGTTGCAATAGAAGCCAGGAAATACGAACTTGCCAGGACAAGATGCAGTGAAGTACACACTTAAGAAAACTGATTCAAAGATGGTCACTAAGGCCTCAGTAGTTCAGAAAGAAGCGTCATCCAAAACAGATTATCTTGGAAGAGGGAAAGCATCAGATCTTTTCTAGACATACTGAATTTCAGCTGAAAAGAGGCTATTTGCACAGATGCTAGTTTGTTTGGGATGACAGCTACTAATACAACTCAATTTGGGAATCCCTAGCATTGAAGTCAGATACACTGTACACTGATCATCATCACTGTAGTATGCAAACTGACGTTTGTGTAGCTTTGTCGAATTGGCAGGAGCCTCCTTTGTGCGGCTACTTAAAGTATCAAAAAATAATCTTGTGAAGCGGTACGTATTTCTGTTCATTTTGCTCACCTTCTCTGCTTTACAGCAGCAACAAGGTCTGGCCCTGAGAACATGGAGAACAAGCTGTCTCCATTAGCTGAGGAGGTCTCGTCACTTGAGCTGGCAGAGTCCCCTTGAGTACCAGACCAGCTATTTGTCACATCACTGTAAGACAAAAAGTTGCGTTAGTCCTTGTATTGACAGTGCCTGGTCCAGACTGTATGCGCCTGTTAGTGACGCTGAGTCTGTGGCACAGGTGATACCTCAGGACACAAAGAAATTTCAATACTTTGTAAAATGTACCAGTAATACAAATACTTTCACTTACTTCCGAGTAACACATCACTGCTTTGTCTGTTACAGTCACTTTATATAAAATTTGCCAAACAAATGCTGTAAATTAAAAGTGCCTCTCCTGGTCAGGACAGAGAAACAAATAATGGTTTTGGAATCACTAAGCGGTTGACTTTTTCAATAGAAAACACATACTTGTCCTAGTGGTTTTAAGCTAGCTTGAGAATCACAGCTATTACATCATGGACAAATGGCCAGGGGATTTTGAAGTACTTCTGTTGTAATAAATAGTTACAACTTGGAAGAGATTAAGAACTACTAACATACTTGCTGTAAGGTACTGTGACATGCCTTATAGAAGCCAGATTAAGTGGCTAAAATCTGCAAAGCTGAATTCAGTCAGGCACTGCAACTTTCATAGCATCATTCTTCACCAAAACTAGGTCTTAAAAGGTTTTCAAAATACTGAAAGAAAACCATTCTGAATGAATCTGTGCTATAAATTTCTTATTTCCTCTGTTCGAGTCAACGTCGGTGTCCGTTCCACTCTAAAGACAACATCAAACCAGTGTCGGTGCTTCAGCATCAGCGAAGCAGGAAGGGCTCAGATTTCTCACTCTTGACATAATAAAGTGCAGCTTTCACAGATGCAGCAGCAATTGGAAAAAACACCCCAGTATTCTCACATTCTGCCAAGTTTCAGCATAAAATAGACTCATACACAATAAAAACATGTAGCCTGTTGAATCTCTTACCCTTCTGTGAAATACTCAGGAAAGGGCCAGGTTTTATGAGGATCATCAGGAAGGGGCCAGTTGCTACGTGTGTTGCTTGGGCGACGGACATGCTGTGCTTGCCTTTTTTGTTGCATAGCCTGGTTGACCCCAGCAACATAGCGGGCAAACTCTGGATCAGAGCCAACTGAATAAAAGAAACCAAGAAGTCAGTTGCTGACATTCAGCTATCTCTGCTGCAATTATCCCCCTCGCTTAATCCTTTAGGCTTGACCATACCCCACTAACAGAAAATAATTCCCTCACTGAGAATAAATGCCAGACAACAGTTGATACCTCTTCATGGAGCAGTGAAGAACAGTGAATGCGAAATGTATTTCAAAAGTAGATACATGGCATGGTGGATAATAATTCTCACAGGGAAGTACATCTGCCCCTTGCATTCCATCAGGGAAATAATATTTGTCACTATGATCATGTCTATATACTGAGAGGTCCACTATGCCATCAGCAGACACCAACGGATTTAGAGCCTGTACATTTATCCAAGCTCAGAGAAAAAGAACGTATCAATTAGAGTTGATTCCAGATTGCAACACGATTTCCAGCTATGTTGTGATCCTGCCTACTTCAATAAATCACGTCAGATTGATCATATGAGAACATACAGCCCAGAAATTACCTACTTCCTACAGAAACTAGACAACAATTTCAAAACATTTGGATCCTGACCTGCAAAATATTTCAGAGTAAGATTGATATTTACATAAAAAAGAGTAATTCTTAAAAATAAAAGTTCTTCCAAAGTGCTTTATATGTGCCAAGCACCTGGTAAGCAATAAGCACGATCTTGAGCAGACACAGCAGAAGTCTTAATCCAAAAGTGTTTTAAAAGCTCAGCTGATCAAAGCAAACAATTCATGTATTAAAAAGAATGCTATTATAAGCTGGTGTAACCACGTTTCCACAGCCGCTG
>VFFE01007169.1:152182-207001 GCA_008921705.1 Burhinus oedicnemus | reverse complement strand
TTTGCAATCTGACTGGATTTAAGGCAAATGTCTAGACTACATGCACAGTAATTGCAGCAGGCAGTACAGAGCTACTGGCTTGCTGGTCTCAGCTTTACATTACGAGTGAAGACTGAAGAACATCCAACAAGCATGCACAGCTCGGAAAGCAGAAATCAGTCTGTCATGTGATGGCTTTGCTACGTTCTACTCGGCATTTAGAAGAAAAGTTTCCTCATTTTCATTTGGCACGTTCAGAAAAGAACAGCTCCAGAGTGTTTTGTTGGATGCAAATTAAAGCAACAACGAAGAAAGTAACTTTTCTTTCTACACATTCTTTGAGTAAGGGACAGAGCTATCTGACAGCTGTACAGAAACAAAATATTCCCACTAATATTTGTTCTCCTTGAGAAATATCTTTATGTCAATTTAAGATGAGGCTGGCAGCTTGACAGATCTTAAGATCCAAGTCCAGATTCTAGAGAGATTCTGAAGGGCATGCAAGTTTTTTTTCTTGTAGATAGCATTACTGTTATATTCAAAATAGCAACTTGTGCTGATTTTTTACCTCAATAAAAACATATCAGGTAAACAGCTACTTATCAGATATGTTTTTTATTTTATTCTTCAACATCTGTGAAAATAATTCAAAAGGCCTGGAGGTATCACCATTCCTTCTACTACTTCTTACTACAATGTTCCTTCATCAGGTTCTTACAGATGATAAAAGTACTACA
The DNA here is from genome assembly GCA_008921705.1 of Burhinus oedicnemus. NCBI lineage: Eukaryota > Metazoa > Chordata > Aves > Charadriiformes > Burhinidae > Burhinus > Burhinus oedicnemus. Next base: position 206,285 of record VFFE01007169.1, on the reverse strand, counting down.
AAATACATTTTTGGTAGCTAGTTAAGTCTTTGACATGAAAAGCCATCAATTTTATAAATTCTTAATTAGCAGATTTGCATCTGAAAAGAGACCATCATTTTCAGGTTCTAAAAATATTTACCAAAAAGTAATGTCATTTGTTTCAAATGACAAATGTACGAAGTCCTAAGAAAGTCTGGAAATGAGAAAGTGTTTTGTATTGTAAAGCTTTCTGTATGACATTAAGTGGAGCTTAAATTGAAAATTCCTTCATCACAGCTCAACCTGGCAAGTTACATGAAGAAAAGTTATCCTTCCAATGGAAAAATCTATTTGATTTGAGGGGGTTTTTTTGTTTGGTTTTGTTTTTTTAAACCCCAGATTTGTGGAAAATACTGTTTACTTATCACTTCAACCGTAGAAACACGTATCTTAATCCACAGAGCACCATTTATCAACTTCAATAGGTCACCCTTTCAGAGTATCGCTTTCAAAGTCCTTGAAATTCATCATACCAAATGGAACAAAACAAGTAGCTTTATGTAGATACAAAGGAAAATACTACAGAAATATAATGGATTCAAAATACTAAAAATGCCAGTCCTTCTTATACATGCATTTTTTTCCCCTACACATACACGTATTTGGTGCTTGGTGAAAATAACTTTATCCTTCCTTAAAGGTTTGTAACAATCCTGAAGTATATACCATAAGTATGTTTAAATAAGATTATGCTAATTCAGACTTACAATTGTTAAGAAGCTTTTGATAACATAACTGTGATGCCTATTTTTGCCTTATAAGCTCCACTAATTTCTCAATTAAGTTGACAAAATAACTATCAAAATGATGCGTCAAATAAGCTGGTTTCTGAGACTCCTACACAGTCCTAACACACACGCGCGTGCAAATGGGCACAGGTAAAGGACTCATGGTTTGATAAAAGGTTTTCCTGTTCTAGTCCTGCCTCCCTCCAGGCAGTTTTCATAAACGCACACTATGAAGTTTCTGTAGCTGTGTTCCAGGCCAACAGAAATTATATTTACAAGAGAATAGAGTAAGTTGTTGTTTGTACTACTATCAGAAGAATTCATTAATCTCCTCTTAGACTCTACAGTCAATTTCATACTCTTTAGCTATTTGCGTTTGGTTATAAAATTTTATCTCGCTTCATCTCTGTCAATAATCCCTCTACATTTACAATTTATTGGTGGTTCAAACACATCTGGCAAACCACATGGCACTTGCTCTTTAGCCTCTAATCCTTCGGCATCCAAGCTTTTCACTGCAGAAACAGCTGTAGAACAGGAACCAGTATGACTCCTGTGGAACTCCACAGTAATGGAGGGGAAATGCAGGGATATGGGAAAGATGTGATCCGGCTGTATCTCCAGACTGCAAGGCTGGTAAAAAGCAGGAAGGATCACTTTGGGGAGAGGTAAAATACCTAAGTTCAAGAGTTTGGTTTTAAACAATTTTAGAAATTAACAGTAGGAGGAACATCATCTGTAAGTATCTGTTTCAGTACTTTGATGTGGTCCATATAGGAAAGGTCAGAACTACTACAACTGGGACAAGAAACAAGGAATTTGTTCGCATTCTTATTTATTAATGAAAGTTGCTTGTACTTTAGTTCACCTTCTGTTAAAAAAGAAAAAAGGCATACATATAAATACCTGCTTGCCTTTGTGAGCACCCTAGCATCTGGTGGATAGCACTAGGAAATGACAGTTATTGCTAGCAATATTTAACGGTATTCTTTGTAAAAGGACTCTTACAAAAAACATAATAAAGGAAAAGACACACACCTGCAGGGTCAAAAGGCAGGATTTCTCCCAACATCCCAAACACTCCATCAGTTTGGTCACGATTTGGCCATGTGTTGTTTCTAGGTCCTTGTGGTTTCTGTCCTAACATCTCTGACATCATATTGTCCATATAGCTGCTCACAAGACCCAAGCTGTACAAATCAGAGCTTAAATCTGAAAAACCAGGATTGTTCCACTGGTTTATATGAGACAATCCAGCTCCAACAGCTTGGGCTGGCTGCTGTGAAGAATTAGTCAGCCATTTGGCAGGTACACGTTGCTGTGGTCCAATAGGTTGAAGCAAGTGTTGATAATACTGCATTTGTTGCTGCTGCTGCTGCTTTTGCGACTGCTGTTGCTGTGACAAGCCCTGCTGAGAAGGATGCAGTGGTGTGTGAGAGACAGATTGCGGTTGCTGTTGGACTGTTCCTGATTTTTGTTCTGTTGCTGTAGAGGATGCAACAGAGTTCCTTCTTTTCACCATTGGAGAAGTCTGCTGGGATTTGCCCATGTTAAAACCAGACAAGAAATCAATAACGTCCTGCATTTCTTGGTCAGTTGGTAAATTCATACCTTTGTCATCCTTGCCGTCGTCCGGCTTGAAGAAGTTGTCCCGTCTTTCAACTAGAAACCCATTCACTAGCTGATTATTTGTGCTCTGAATTGACTGCAGTGGATCCGCGGTCCTAGGAAAGTTACCAATGTTCAAAATGCTCTGTAACCGTGCATCTATGTTAGGGGGCATTTTAGCTTTCTCCTCTGAGTTGGAACTTATGAAGACGTTTTTGGAAGGTGTATTGGGGATTGAATAATTTCCAGTATTACTCGTACTGGTGCAGGAAGTTTTTTTTGTAAACCGTGAAGTCAGTTTTGAGAACGTCTTTTGTAGACCACCTGAAGATTTGCTTCCATTTCCGGATGGCATGTCAACTTGATTCCCAAAGTCTGAGATTTCACGCTGTAACTGGATCTGAATACAAGGCAAAGCTTGCTCCCTGCATCAACAAAAACATGTGTATCAAACCACCTAATACATAATGGAGTTTGTACTTTGGAAGAAAATGTGTATTTGGGTAATAGCTAGTGGAAGAAACAAACCCCAAAATTGCCAAATTCATCAGTTACTTATGGTAACAATGCAAGTTATTACTAGTATTTGCAATAGCATTAACTACTTTCCACTCCTTAAGAAATTTTAATTGTGCTTCAAGATTTAAATGGAGACTAATTTAATATAAATCAAGTATTTTTGTATCAGAGAAACAAACACTTTTGCACACTTGGATAAGCTGCTGTTTGTTTTTAAGACGACTGCTGTATCTCTGCATATACCCACAAGGTACCTATGGAAATTACCAATTTCTTGCTCTCAGTTTGACCCCTTCTGATGAACCGGTACTATCGAATTCCTCAGTACAGATCTCTCAACAATGATGGCTTTGTTTAAACTAGGACAGCAGAGCATGAGGCTCAAGAGATGTACCTTCCTTCCTTCCACCTGTGTGTGTCAAACACAGCAGTATAGAGCACGTCCACTAGTCCTAAAGTCTTCTCTGGATCCAGACTCCTCTGTAGCAAAGACATCGTTGCTGGATCTTCTTTCAGACACCTGTAATCATTAAGTTTACCTTAAAAACCAAAATTTTTATCTTTTACGTTAACCAATTTTACCATACTAGTCAGATAAAAGGCCAATTGATGCACTACTGCTGCTCCTACAGAGGTGCAACTAGTAAAGGCAGCATAATGTATGAATGCCTGAGGGCTCCTAAAGACTACACCTGCAGCCCCAGTTTCTTTCCACCATTGAATATACAACTAATCTAATTGTAAAATTAAGAGTTACATCATTTATTTTAAAATCATAATTAATGATCAGCTCTTTTGCCGAGCAGGCATAATTCAGGCACAGAGGTAAGAAATAATAAATACACAAATCCCATCTCTGGAAAATGGCAAAGGCACTCATCAAACCTGACACAAACCCTAGCGCACGGGCGCGCTCCGGAGCCCAGCGCTAAGAACCCCCAGCCTGACAGACTCCGTGGGGAAAAGGATTCAGCATATCCAACAGTCTGGGGAAGATTTTACTGAGCTGTGAAGATGCAAGATTAGTGAATTTTCCTCAATGACACAGAATTAGGACCGAATTTGAGGTGAAATTAGAATAACTTAAACCTAAATACTAGCAAGTTTGTCAAGTACTTAATGAGCCCCTCCAGCAGACGAGTAAAGAGGCACTCTCACCCTCTGTCAGCAGGCGGAGCTCTTCCAGAGCGCACAAAGCCTGGCTCAAAGCACTCTGCATTATTTTAGTTCTTTCATACTAGAACAATTCACATAAAACAGAGAAGTGCCAGTTTATAAAGGAATTAAAGATTTGGGTAAACAGACTATCAGTTGACTCGTACTTCTGGACATACCACTGGTACCATCAGTAACAGGCTCTCTCATGAAGGATTCAGCTGAATGAACTGCGTTGTGCTGAAATTCTAACACTGAGTACTCCCAAGTAAGAGAGAAAGGAAGTATTCTAATTCTAAATCATTGTTTCACAAGGGAAGAAGTCCTCACCTAAACTGCAGATTAATCCTACTATTCTTTCCTAGGCAGGCAACTGAACCAGCAGGAATAGTGTCTCTCGACCACAGAGTTCTGCGGTTCATGTCAGCGGGTAAAGAACAGCTCAGTGAAGACAGAGCTAACGCTCTCATCTCATCTAATTCCTGGCCTTCCTGAGGTAACCGCTGTGAGGACCTGCCAGGGAGGAGCATAACAGCAATACTATTGGATTAATTTTTATTTTTTTTTTAAACCTTCTCTTTCATCATCAAGCTTTTACTTTTTCTTCAGAAGTATGTTTTAGTGCCCCAGTACTGCCTCTCTCCTATTGCCTCCAACAGAGGCAGCACTAGTACAAAGACAGCTGAAGTACAACTGTCAGCCTGTCAGGAATGGTGGCATTCAAACAGTTCCAGATAAAGGAACTTAAGGAAGACACACCATAATTGCTTAGTATTCTCTCCTCCATTTGTACCGCCATATTTTTCCCTATATATTTCAGTCATAGCTATTAGTATAATCTGCAATACAGTATTTTTATTTACCAAGTTGATGGAACTTGCACCACAATTCTGGATCCTTCTAAACTTATCTGAGGAGCATAGGCTTCTTTATTTTCAATCTGTGCTGTGTCCACAACCACCTAGCAGATAAAATGAAAACAAAAGGGAAATTATTTTAAGAATTAGTTCTAGTTATTTTATCACCCCTGTAGCTAAGATGCAATAGTCTCACCTCCCTGCCATGCTACAGGTGCAAAAAATAACCAGATAAAAAGCAAATCGACTCACAAAATCATTATAAGTTGATTTCTATTTTAAGATCTAAAAAAGAGAAAGACTACAAAATGATGAATTTTGATACAATAACCTATATTCCAAGGACTTAATTCTTCTCAATTACATAGTGTAGTTCTGCATCACTACATACTTACCAACTGCTTCACCTAGCAGCTGGTAGTTATCAAGGGCTTCGTATAACAGCCTTTGCATTTGAGAGGTTTGGCACTATTACTACTTTAATAGCTCCCAAAGACCTATTTATAAAAATATTTTAAATAATTTAACTGCAGTGCATGATATGATATAGACAAGTAGTATTTAGTCTGAAACTCTTCACATAGCTCACAATTCTTAACACCCCCCTCCTCCTTTTAAGCTTATAAAATCCCACACCAGGATTTCTCTATTCTACCTAATGGAATTGTACTATTAATTCTCTTTTATATAAAAGAGAAGTGACTGCTCAATTTGTTGAATTCTGAGCCTTGTGTAAGACATCATGAAGATATATGGAAGATGAGAGTCTTCAAAATTAACCTTCTGTCATGAACCTTTCTTTTTATGGAATTGAGAAGGAATGGATTTGCTTCAGCTTCATTTAAACTTCAATACCACTGATAGCAAGTTCCATATTTGGTTCGTGCTTTCTGTTGTTGTCCAGCCTGCATGGGTTGGCCTTTTTGATCATTTCCATAATTTCCTATTTTGGTCATGCTGAACCAGCAGCTTTTTGGCAGCAGTCAGCAGTTCTTGCTTCAGTGACTAGCAGATTAGCTGTACCATTTATCCTTGAAATGCCAAAAGTCCTCCGGTATAAATAAGCCTCAAGGGATATTACTGGCTCTTTTGCAATCATCCTACACTGGTTCTACTTCTAACTGGTTGTCTACTACTGGTTATGAAGACATGTGAAATATGAATAACGCTGACAGTCTCTTCTCTCTCTTGCTCTAACAAAACCATCCAATGACACTTGAACACAATTATTTACCACCTTTTAGATATTTTAGCATAAGGCCTTAGTGTTCCACCAGCTGCCTCTAAGCATTTGCCTGAGTTTATTCAAACCTGTAAAAGGTGTCTAAGCACAGTGACAAAATGCCATGCGATTATCCACTCGTGAAAATACCTCTCACTTAGTAACAGGGCAACTCCATTACTTTTTTCCTTGTATTTGTACCATTTTAATTTTATGTCATTTGGTAATCTGTGAATCAGCTATATTGCAATTATAATTAGAATAAGGAGAGATGAACTTAGTATTTTTCTTGGGAGTTGAGAAAAATCACTCCTATCTGCATCGCAGACCTGTAAGTCAGAACTAAAATTGTGATGTGTGCAGACCTACATCAGCTTCTGGTAGTGGTGCATGGTAGTGCTCATGGTTTGGGCTTTGTTGGGGGTGATTCCCACAGACACACACATCTTTGTTTCTTCCTTTTAGAAAAAGTTTTACATTTCTCAACATTTGGGCAGAGTTACAACATCTGGGATTACGAGGAGATTTAGTGCTTCTGCAACGCGTGTTGTTTTTTGCTACAGAAAGATCTGCTAGCACAAAAAAAAGATGGCTAGAGACTCGGTTAAACCTCTTCATGGCTTTGCATGAGGCCGATTCAAAGTTTAATTTCCACTCATCTTTGAATTCAGCTATTTTAATACATGTTACTTTTATTCAAATACAGAGATTTCTTCAGCTGACCCAAATCTGAAAATACAATTCTTATATGTATGCTAAGGTAAAAACTGAAAAACTGCACTTTTAAGAATTATTTCGTATGTTAAAAACCTGAAGCCTAAAATAACAATGCCAACTAAGTCACATCTCATTGTGCTTTCCGCTCTTAATAAGTTTCTTCATAAAAAGCACATGGCAAGACAAGCTAAAGATAGCGAGACTGTGAAGTAATGTTCTTTTTTTAAATCTGGCGTTTAAATGACAATTTACACACAATTCTGAACTAATGCAGCCAGCTTAGTTTCTAAAAGCAGTAAACCAAAGACTACGTAATATCGTCCCATGATTCATTTATCTGAGTTCTACACAAAATTAACTTAAAATAAACACATTCTCCCTCCCCGCCTGGTGGGTGCTTAGAGGAGAGCTTCCTGTGCATCAGACATCTATTGTTCTTGTTCTACAGGTGTTTCCTCTCTCATCTCCACCCAAAGAATGCTTTAGAGAAGCAAATTACAATTTCTCATCATTGCATGAGGCTACCTACAAGCGTAATTGAATCTTCTAAAAAATTATGGCACTTAGTTTATAAAGAAAAACCTCAACCCTCACACCCTTCCAAACTGTAACAAATCAAAGTGAGAATGAACGAAGACGACAGAAGGCTTGCAGGTATTTTGTCACATGTATAGCTCATTACTGTGTCTTTGAAGATAGAAACCTGCTACTTTCAGAACCTGAGGTTCATGCAAAAATCTTTGGAGACAGTCATGATTCAACACAAATAATATTCCTTCTATCAGCACTATCGTTTGGGAGAATGTGTAAGTTTTATGCTGACAACTCTCCCAATGTTATGATAAACCTGAAGAATTATCAGCACTTTAATTACCAGCAGGTCTAACTAGTTATGTCTAGACTGGGGGACACCAGGAGATTTCCAGACTCCTGAGTCCTAATGTGCCTCGGGGCACTCCCCAGATCTCATCAGGGCAGGCCTTGGGTGTGCACAACTCTGAGCCCCCCGGAAAGGAACCGGTGGGAGGTGCAGCATCCTCCAAGGCATTCCTCATCGAGACACTCAGGAGCCAAGAACTCCTCCTGAGTTACGGCACGCTCCCATAAGACTGCTGAGAAACAGTTTCTTTCTTGGCCTCATTTCCTGTACCTTGCTGCTGACTCCCAGAATCCAACCATGAACTATGGCAGGTGAAGACACAATCCCACTTAACCATATCCTTTTTTCTAGTTCTTGTATTTATTAATATTTAATGCATATTTTTCTTGAAAACACCTAAGTAGAAGTTTGATCAATCCTACTATTCCACAGTTGCTTTCTCTCCTTGCAAAGATACCACCTTCTTACGCCCCCTGTAAAACTTCCGTCTACAAAGTGGTTAATACACTACCATCTCCTGTCCTTAAATCCCAGTATCACCGGGAAGTAAGGATTGACAGTAGGTGCACTGCTGTTATGATACTGATGGGCTGTCCCATTGATTTTAGGTCTTCTTTACATGAAAAGTCAGTTGAATTCCAGTATGATTTGAACCTACTTCTCTAACAGATATTTAATATTAAGGGAGTATCTAATATCTAGTATCAAAGGAACACTACAGTAGAAATATCTGACAAATTTATTATTTACAGTTTATCATTCACCATTATTGGAGAACTTATTAATGGTACCAAAAAAACATATGCTTTAATGAACTAGGATGGAAGGTCGAAGTCACTTATCAGCCGTGTGATTTGTTTGAAAAAAATGTGATATTTACAAAGAAAGTAGCAATATGGATCCCTTCATCAGAAATTACAGTTAGTTACAAAGTCCTGATGGCCTGCCATCACCTCAAACAAAGAATCAGTATATGAATCAACAAGAAGCATTTAGCTCATTGTAAGTTAAAGATGATTCAAAGAACACTTGACAGAAACTACCATAGGCTATGGTGTGCCTTTATGCTTGCATTTCCTTCCTGTCCTATTGCATTCTTGCCCCCATTTTACTTGTCCAGTCAAATGACAACTCACAGTAGTCCAAAAAAGGTGTGTCATGAATGAACACTTTTATTAAATGAAGAGATTGCAGTAATTAGTTATGGGAACACAAATGCATTTTCTTAGCAGAGTATGTTCCAAGCATCTATTTTTATCAGCTGTTTAGATAGTGTAAAATCCATGGGGTTTGTTTCTGAAGAACACGTATGTCTACAGCAAGGTACGGAATTGCTCTGTCCTCTGTTGGAGAAGTCTGGCAGCATTACTTGGTGCAGAGGACTTCCTGGTTTATGTTGGGCAGGAAACCCAGCTTCCATTCAAAGCAGAGAGGAAATGAAAAAATGGCAGTTTTTAAAGCTAATCTGAGAGAAAGGAGGAAGGGGTGTTTCTTTTTAATGTGGTCATCTATAGATTTGAAAAATCTTTCTATTTCACTGTGAATTAGGAGTTTCGTTTCTTCTGTACTCTCTAATAATGAAGACTATGAAGTACACAGTACACTCTTCTGTTCCTATCAACTACAGATACTGTCTACAAACTTGCATTCTACAAGGATACATTTTGCTCATACATCAAATTAGCTGCAGTGTTAAAACTGGAGAAACCCAAAGTAAGGCACTGGAAATTAATTTCCAAACTCTTTAAAATATCTAGTTTCTCTTCAGGATGATTAAGTAGCCCTTTTTTTTTTTTGCTAAGCCTATTCGTAGTCACTTACCAGTCCAGCTTGGCCAAATAACAATTGTACAGCAGTTTTGCAGGCTCCTCGCCAAGTGGAAGGGCAAACCTGATTTAGGACTTCAGTAACAGGAGAGTCATCCCGTGGTGTAAGTCCATTATGGCATCCAGCTTCCTTAATCAACTGCAGCATTGTGTGCTGGAAAAAGTCATTAAAACTTTGTCATACTAAACACGTGATTCATAAATGTTATCACCAATGCTTCCATATGTATTTATCATTATTCTACCTGTTTTTCAAACAACTATGTCTGTTACCTCTGAACAGTCTTGTATAACTAGAAGAATTCAACTGCAGAACAGAAATAGGGAAGACCTTCTCTGCTATCTGGAACCCAATATTCCTCCAAAATCATAAAGAGTATTTTTGCAAAATGGTTTAATCAAAACTAGATAAAGCACTGTAAAGACAACAGAAAAGCAGCATTTTGAGCTGTGGATTGTTTCAACTCTTTCAGGAGCAAGGATCGGGGCTTATCTAAAAAAAAGTGAAAATGCTGATTAAAATTGCCCAAATTACTTCTGAATGGACATCTTTACCATTCCTTTATACTGAAAATACAACTAGCTTCTCTACAATTTAAAATTATTTTTTAAAAAATTGATTAAAGTTTGTAAGACGACACTAAAAGGAGCATTGTTACAAAATACTTTTTCAAGTACCTCCCTTAGCACTAGAATGGTCTGGGCCAGACTTACTTTGGCACCTAAGAAGATAAAAGGTCTGAAGTGCATCACCTGGTTGGGGCATCTGTAAGGGCTCCCTTTCCTCTACGCTTGATTCCTAACCCACTTATTTTCAAAAAGTTCATCGAAGCTTCATTACCTCCTAGACTTCTATGCTTGTCTCAGATGAGACTGAATTTGCGCAGGTGGTTAAAACATTATCAGAAGCAGGCATGGACCTACAATGTTATCAACGTCTTGTTTCCACAGGAAGTCAGGCTAAAAACATGCACTTTTAAATGCAAGTTTGGCACTGAACTTCTACTGCAGTTGTTCTCTGAATTTTAAGGAGTCCTACTCTCTTTTTTTTTTTTTTTTCTTTTTTCCCACTCCAGTGGTTAGATTCAGGGTTATTACCGTTTTCAGCTTCAGGTTTTCTGCTGCAGACTCATTAAAGGATATTCCTTTCAGAAAATGCGATCCTATCTGAACAGGTACAGTGGGCAGTTCACACTGGATGGGCTGAGGTGGAGTCTGTCTCCTTCCTGTTTGCTGGGCTTCAGCCTCACTGCAGCAGCCCTGAAATACAGAGCAACAGATCAATTAGAAGAAATGACGCCATTAGCAAACCTAATATGAGTATTTTTTTTTTTTTTTTAAATAGTTGTTTTCAAGGTGAGGAGGGATGAAAGAGGGAACGGGTTTAGCAGACCCTACCTGAAGACTCGCTTCAATAGCTTTTGGGTTCAAGTGGAAGCCAGCCTTCATTGCATATTCACAATGGCCTAAACTCTCCAAAGCCACCTTGTAAGCCTGACACGAAACAAAAAGTTGAGATAGAACAGGCGTATCAGCAAGTAAGCAAGCATGCAGTCATTGTGTACGGATATATATGCAACAATTGTTACATGGATTTGCCCTACTTGGTTCTACAGCATATGCACATTTCTCATAAGATTCCAATATTGTAATTCTCAAATACCTCATGGCTGCCTGTGGTAGGTATTTCTACAGTAATATACGCATTCCCTATTTCACTCCTTGGCCCACTGACTGTACTACCTGCACATGAAAGCAGCAGACTTTAAAAACTCACCTGCAAAGCACTGTCAATTTTCATGTTTAGCTCTTTGAGCTGATGTTCAGGGATTGCGACACTCTGTGAGCAAAAAAGTTGCTGAACTTCAATTCCTGCCAAACATCCATCACAGCCTCTTTCTCGCAGTCGAGATGTGGCCTGTAATGTAAAATAAAAATCCAAGGTAAAGAGGTTCAATATTAAACCAGGTCAAGCTTAATTACATTTTAAAAAGAGGAAAAAAAAAACCCACACCACAGAATTTAAAACATTATAAAGGAGATGAGAAGCAGCACCTGGTGGAGATTATTTATTATAGCTTATTAAACCTCTACTGCTACTTCGAAAGTACAAGTGTCACGTAATTTGTATGGCATATAGGTGTTGGCTAGGAACTTATCTCAACATTGTTTGCTGTTACTATTTCAGCTCCCTCTCCGGAGTAAGGATCCTGTTACACAGGCCACATGATGACTGTGGTTACCAGAGGAGGGACTTAGAACTTCAACTTAAAGGATATTACTTGCCACAGAAACAGACAATACATATACTCATGTGTACAAACACTCCCGTGTACAGAAGAAGATACATTTTATAAAATTAAGGGTGATTACTGTGGTGCAATTTGAGAAGAGCCACACCAGACTGTAAAATCAGCTTAGCACAGCAAGAGAATAGCTTTATGTAATATAATTTGAAAAATAAAAAATATGAAAAGCCAAATATCTAGTTTTAACTGTAAAATATTACACTACTGAGCAGGGTAAAACAAATAGAAGTCTACTCTCAACTGCATTTAAGGCCTCAGCTACGGCTTATTTTTCAGTCTAGGAGGGATTCTTGCTCTAAAGCAGGATGTCCAAACTGGGGATTTTTGGTACTACAGCCAATGGACAGATACATTGCGCACCTCTTCGACACATACAAAATTACAGCATTTTCCAAGTGAAAATCTGAAAAAGGAAAAATAGTTTTGAGCTACCGGCAAAGCATCATCTTAAACTTTATTTTGAAGCAGCAGTGTATTCTCCTGCCAAAGAGGCTGATTTTATATGGAAATAATGGATCACCTTCCACTCCACAAAGTAAACATTTGGAAAGATTGCAGTATTTCAAATCTGCCTTCTATCAAAATGACTTGTATATTAGTCTATCTACAATTAGAAGAGAGAGAGAGAGACTTTATTTATTTACAGAACACAGATTTTTTTCATATGCTACCCTAAAACCTCACACAAATATTTATTTTAGTCAATCATAAAAATTGAGAAGTTTCTTCTATTGTTATTCTGGAACTAGGGAGAATCTGTATTTTTCTCTTCTCCTCCCCACGTATGTTTAATAAAGGATTTGATTAGTCTAATACTTGTACTAAACTCTATTTCAAAATACAGGTTTTATTAACAGAAATAGTTGAAGTGGGCTGTTAAGGAGGTAAAAAAGAAAATTAAGGTCCCACATTCTGCAAACCTAAGTTTAATTTAAACCACATTTTAAACAAACTTGATAGCAATTGCAGGGTGGTTCTAGAAATTGTAACACAGTTTTAAGGAACTAAGTATATTAAAGGTAAAATTAACTATTTTTATGCAAAAGGAGTAAAGCTATACCAGGATTAGACCTGTTATGATTATCTGTAATACACCTAAAGGACTCCCAAATCTCTATTTTATCCAGTGAAATAAATTTATGCTGCAGTAAAAGTTACAGACAATTCCTCTGCATCCATAGTTCTAAAGGAAACTTGTCTGCTTTCATATACCTTGCAGATGTTAGTTGATAAATGGAAACCTTGACAAGATTTCCAGTCAAGATGATTAACACGCCTGTGTGGGCTGCCAAATTAGACTTCAAAAGCACATGCTCCAAGTTACTCAAATTTAAGGAAACCGGGCACTCCGAGTCTGAATCCATTTTGATCTATCAGTCTGCAGACTTCAATAGTGCAAGTGAAAGCAGAAAGCTCATAGAACTATTTTTCTCTGTAAAGGACTTTTTTCGGCAGGAAAAGTAAGGATTCCACAGATGGCAAGTGTTTGTGAAAATGCAAGTCCAGAGAGTGGTACATTAGATAAGATAACATTCCAACAATTGATGGATCAAGCAACATCAAGATTAACAGCACAAAGACAAAAGTGCTAAAAGTTACTGCAAAGATTTTTAAGTATAAAATAGAATTCATGCTCAAAATTTAAGAGAAATAGACATCTAAATTATTTTTCATCATGATTTTGCTCTGTTTTTGCAAAGACTTGTTATATGGAGTTTTTTCAGATTCCACCTATCTGCCAAACCACATTTGAACATTGTTAATTCATTGCAAATAACAAAAAGCTGTTTCCACTGTTTGCACACTCCTTATGTACAATCATATCACAAAGAAAACTTTACACAGAGCAAAGACAGCACAATCACCATATAGGCAAAACAAGTTTTAGCATCCAAAATTAACTGCACCATATTCCCCCCCTTCAAATGTAGCATGTCTTTAAAATCAGAGATTTTCTTCCTTTATTAAGGCATCCAGCCTGAATTTAAGTTTCACTAAATACAACTGGCATTTCACTAAATACAGTGTCACTACAGTAAGACCTCCGTACCTCTGCTGCTCCTCTCCATGATCTTATTGCATCTTCTAGCTCATTTGTGGGGCTTAAATTTGAGGCTCCAGCCCCACTAACATTCTTCCTCTCCTGCGCTACAGCTTCAGCAAAGCAAGAGTGTGCCACTGGCTGGACCTTCTGCAAAGCTTGTGACAGGAACTGAAAGTGGACCTGCATCACCGTCAAGAAACATCGCCCAAGTACCTGGGGGAGAAGAAACAAACCAGTTTCAAGCAAATAGAAGATTCCATGGAAGTTTCCCTTCTTCGTTTTTGTTCAGTGTTTGGGGTAAGGAATTAAGCTAAACTCAGATCTGTTTTTATTAAAATAACACTTCAGATCATTATATTTAACCATTTACTTGAAATAAGGTAAACGGTGAGTGAGCATTGGTTTCTATGAATTATGAGGAGACCAGATTGATCCCATGTCATTTTTACTTATGCACTCAAGTTACCGTTATTTGAAGAATGAAACGCTTGTTAAGTTACTTAGCAATATCAAGCACATGAAACAATACAAAAATGGGTGTAGCACATTATCACAAGGACAAAGTCAACAGCAAAACCCACTTGCACATAGAGCTAGCTGAATTTATGCTAAAACAAACAAACAAACAAAAAAAAATCTGAATAATTTTAAAACATTATCATAAAAATCAGAAAAGTTTAATTGAGCAGTTTATCTTCCAAATAGAGCAATAACCAGTAACAAGCATGAAAACCATTTTGCCACATAACACAGTGGCAACACAGTGCCATTTTTAGAATACAACATGACTGCAGAATGCATGCACAAAGTTGCAGCCCTGTCACTTGCATTGTCTGACAGGAACTGCTAGCGCTGGCACAAATCCTCTCTTCAGAATATTTCCCTGAAATGGGTCATGTAATACTCACTCGGAGAGCCTGAGGAAAGGCAGGGAAGCAAAGGGCTGCCGGTCCCTCCCCGTACCCACTGGGCTGAGGGCAGGGAAGGGGTGCCTGCCTCGGCCAGCCCGAGCTGGGCTTCACGTCCTGGACCTCCATCCCCTGCACCTTTCCATGCCCCGTTCATCTCCCTCTCTCACACCAATGCTAATAAGAATTATGACCAAAGACAGACATATGCCCCAGTTACTATAAGCAAAACAAAACAGGTTACACAAACAGAGTATTTAGGTGTGGAAGAGCAGACGGGAGCACAGCCATCCAGAAGGACAGCCCGGAGAGCAAAGCGGCACGAAGAGGAGGGCTCCATCTACCTTCAGGGCCACGCTCTCCTAAGCTTACAACAAAGCACAACTACAACGCAGCAGAGAAGCAAGTATTTTCTAAATTACTGTAGAAAGTATTTAAAAGCTATTCAAAGTGTTTTGTTTCTTCTACGGAGTTTGTCATACAGAGTGGTTTAAAGTGTGTATTTGACTTTGATTTATTAAAAAAGACTCAACTTGAATTCCATTTTAGGAATAATTCATAAAATACACAGATAATGTACAAAGCCATTGTGCCTTGGCGCAAATAAATCATCTGGCTTATTTTCAGCTACATTCTTCTGGAATAAAAATATTCAGACACAATGATCTTACTGGCAAGAGTCTGTAGTCACACGAACAGCTATATGCATTAACTATCTACTTCAGAAGAACCAGTGGTGGCAACGCTTTTTTCCACTGCATCCGGACTCCTTTTGACATTCCATTCTGGTTCAATCACTTCCCTTCTTTGTACAAGGCATAAAATTAAACATTTTTGGTACTTTGACTGACCTCTGAAAGTGGAGTCTGCCTTATTAAAAAGGCAGTCAGCAAATGATAAAATGAATAAAACTCCAACTTTCCTGGCTATAAGATTAGAAAGACTTATAAGAAAACTGCGGGAAAAGACAACTGGCTATCTGAATGTTTCTGTGTACGAAGAATGCAGTTCTCAGGGGAAGAAGAAACTAGGACTCATTACGAATTCCAAGCCGATTAAGTTTCAAAGAATATTTAAGGTACAGAGGTTGAAGTTTCCCCTGCCTGGGAATAATGCTCAAAATAAACAAATGATTTAATTTTTAAGTGGCAGCACACAACATTCCTAGTATCATTTACAATGTTAAACAGCAAAGATAAATAGTAACATCTGCTTTACTGAACTTCTGTTTTGTTTGAAAAATAATCTATTTGTGTCTTCCTCAGAAATGGGTAAGGATGGTTTTAACTGCTTAAATAAAATCGAAGTGGTGGAGGATTTTGCACTGTTGAACACCCGCTGCAGATGCCAAACTCACTTTGCTTTAAAGTTCACTTCTTGAGGATTTTCTTCCAAAGAGCTGAATCTGTCTTAACTGTGGGAAAGAAGTATGACCGCCACCAGTTTAACAAATACAGCCAGGGTTGGCCAGCAGTTAGCCAAGTGTGTAAAGCAATACATTAAATCTCTCGCTGTGAAATCTGCAGAACAATATTAGCATATGGATGCGTTTTTTCCACAGTTAGAGACACCACCATCTCCTCTTCAAGTTTATTTTTCCCTACTTTCTACATGCAGAAGTGTTTGACACTCCTGCTTTAGACCATAATAAAAACAAACTAAAAGCTAGAGACTATGTAGTTATCAAAGATGAACTGGAATTACCACAGGTGTCAACTAGGAAGTTTTTCTTGGTAGCTGTGGTGTTTTCTTAATCCATTTCTTAGAATCATTTCTATTGCATACATAATGAGGCCTTCAGCTCGCAAACTTTTTGTCCCAAGAAATACAGCCCTAGCACCCTGACCTTCCTAACCCGTTACCAGGCAGGACAGCTATCTCTCTCACCAACTGAATAACCTTACCTAAAGGAAACTGTCTTCCTGTTTAGGCAGTTGGAAGCAATGGGACTTTTTGGTGAGGTCTCGCTTCAGACTTCGTCGTCTCTGAAACAGGCGATGAGTTTAATCAAACTGGTTACGTACAAACAGGAGCATCAGGTGGAGATGCAACCTTAGTCATTCTGTCCCATATTACCCTCCTCATGAGGGCACACAATCAACTTCGGAATATTTTGCTGGACAAAGTGCACACATAAAATTACCAGATTTCATTGCTAAACAGTGATGCTATGCAAATTCCCTAGCAAGCAATCTTGCACAACAGATTCTTTAAAACAGAACACTACCACCAATAAAGTTAGCAAATAACCAGTGTCAGTCTTCCAAACTTGATGCAAACACTGACATGCAGTTCCAAGTATCATTTTATGTAGTAGCATTTCTTTTTTTCTTTTTCATTTTTGTTTTTGGTTTGGTTTTTTTTTTTTTGGCTATTTCTCTAAACAAACAAAACCTTCAAAAAACCAAAACACCACAACATGCTTATTCAGTGGTTTCCTACTACCCTCATTTCCCTTAACAGAGTTCTTACTGGCTTTGGTAACAGTAAGCTCTGTGCACAACCTGTCTACTCACCGAAGAGACCAGATTAAAATAGCAATATAATGAAGTTAACAATGTGATATGACTCAAACTGGTGTACCAGATTATGAGATAACCCCCTTTCCCACATATTACTGAAAGTGGGCAGAATATTATTCATTTTTACTATGTAGCAATGCCCCGCAGTTCGGAAGAATGACCTCATGACCAAAACACCTCCAAGGGAAGACACGATCCTGCTCATTGAAAAAGAGTTACTTACAAGACAAACTAGATTCCAGTGAAGTTGCACCTTTACGTCTACAGCATTAGGAGACATGGGCAACCTAACTGACTCGTTCCTGCTAAAAGTCAACCTAAAAGTCCAGTAGTGATAATCTGATATTGACAGCTACTAAAATGCTAACCATAATTTAGCAAAAAGGCATTTAAGTGTTAAGCATTTTAAAAATAAAAAGCAGCAATTAAAATGTAGTACTAAATATTTCTAAAGACA
The DNA here is from genome assembly GCA_008921705.1 of Burhinus oedicnemus. NCBI lineage: Eukaryota > Metazoa > Chordata > Aves > Charadriiformes > Burhinidae > Burhinus > Burhinus oedicnemus. The sequence goes on along the minus strand of VFFE01007169.1, from coordinate 188,512 downwards.
ATGCTAGCAGATCTGAGAGCAGACCATGAGATTATAGACCAAGAGTACAACATCATTCCAGCAAGCCATAGCATTTTCTAGTGATCTGAAGCAGCTTTTTGCTACTAACAATTCCTCAACTCAGAAAAGTCTGAATTCGATTCCTGCAAACCACAGGAAAGATAATAATTTAAAAAAATATTTAAGTTGGGCTTTACAATGTTTGCTAAGAAAAGCCTACATTTTATATTTACTCAGACATTTTTGTCCCACAAGCTTCTTGTTCAAAAATCTTCAGTTAATTTACACACGTAAAAGCCAAAAATTGTCCCCATTTAATACAAAACAGAGTGTCCAAGCAAATACCCTGTGCCCGTTTGTGGCTTCCTTTTGTTTAGGAACACAACATGTACATCTTTGTCGTTACTACCACTTTCAAGGCAAGAATGCAAGCTCCATGTAACTAAACCAAGATTCCTTCTTTGTATTTTGTAGTACTGAGGCTGCTGCAAAGCTTCACAAAAGATGAGGAAATACACAAGCTTTTTTCCAGTTTTAAATTCTGTCATCCCCCACCCACCCCCCGGATTTCCTTTAACACTTTTATTAACAGAAGTACAGTTTCACTGCATTCTTCCAGCTTACAAAACTTTAACAGATCTGGAAAACTTAACATAAAACACACTCTTGTTCCCCCTGATTTCCAAGCTGTTTCTCACCCATACAGGCACAAAACACCTGAGAATTCAAAGTTTTTTGAAAGGGGAAAAAGAAAGGCAGAAAATAAAAACCAGTATTTGCATTTCTGAAACCTTGGGAAACTCCATCTGTCACCAATACTTTGATCAAGAGAAGTCACCTTCTTACACATCCTGGCAGACAGCTCTGAACTAGCAAGCTCTGTTCTGCTAAAATAAATAAATAAATAAAAAAATAAAAAAATTAAAAATCTCAGCCACTGCTCCTACAGTCCAGGCTGCATAACCGTTTTTAGTCCAAATCCAAGTCAGTGTACGTTCATCAGAACATGAAGTTTTCTTGATATTGCCTTCCCTGAGCCCATTAGACTAGATAAAAATGTGTGGCACCTCAGAAAAGCTATACCTCTCTCCTAAATTTCTAAAGCCAAACCTGCTCTCCTTGTATTTCTCATTCTTCCTCAAAACATACAGCCTTTGTTGAGGAATGCTTAGGAAAAGTATGCTTTCCTCAGCTGGGCTCACACAGAGAAAAAGCCTCATTCTCATGTTTTTCCCAAGAACCTGGGGTTCTGTCCTCCCACCCCACCATGAATTACAACTCACTGCTGCTGCTGCTTCCATAGTACTACACTCCATCCCTCAAATAAGAGGCTCTGGAGCACCTCTTCACAGAATATTGCTGAGCTGCCAATCAGACATTCAACCATCTCTCAGTTCTTTCTCAGTTTTAGATTCTTTCAGTCATCTACTAGAGAAGCCGCAAAAGCAACTTCAGATATTACTGTAATTCCCAAGGAAAAAATTACACTGCCTCTCACACTCTTTTCTCCTCGTTTCCCCCAGTCAGCAAACTCTGATGAAGTCAGGCAAGCCTTTTATATTTTTCTTCATTGTTAGTTTTATGAAATGTTAACTTTTCTACAGATCAGGAAAAAAATCCCAAATCACACTTTTTTTAATTTAAAATATCAGCATAAATAGCTCAGTCTTCAAATCACAGAAAAGCAGAGTAGGAGAGGCTCTCAAAAGGTCATCCTACCATCCTACTGTCCCAAGCAAGGAGCAGTTTCACCTGGGTCAGTTTTGCTAGATGCAGGTTTAACCTGTTCTGTAAGTTCTTCATGATGGAGGCTCCCTACCCTTTGTAGCAATCCACGTCAGTACTTCGCTAACATTACAAAGTATTTCCACAACATCTAATATGAATCTTTCCTTCTGAAATTTCAGGTCATTACTTCTTGCTCCATCTTATGTGGACATGAGGAACAAAACACTGCCACGTCTTCTGGCAGCTTCTTACATACCTGAACAATTCTGATTTTCCTACCTAGTCTTCTCGTCTGCAGAGTCAGTCTTTTCAATTTGTCCTCTGAAGTCCTATTTCCTGGATGTCTCATTACTCTTGCTACCCTCCTCTGGTGTCTCTCCAGTTGCTTACTATTTCTCTAAGTGCAACAGCAGTGGTGCATGGGTGCACTGTTGTGTTTAAGGCCATAATATAACCAACGTGAAGAGAGCTGAATGCTTATTTCATGGTTCTTGCAGGTTATAGTTGTGTTAAATACATGACGACTGCCTCTTTGCACAATAGCAACAACATTGATTTATTATTTGTAACTGCACAACACCGACTCCTACTCAACGTACGACTACCATGAGCCCTAGAACTGATCGTCACAACTGCTGCCCACGGGGCTCCACTTGTGAGGCTGAAAATTTCTATTTAAGTATTGTAACATTCAGTTTTCCCCTCTGAATTCCATCCCAACTGGAAAACTCATTTGTTCAATTCAAGATTATTTTTAATTCAGCAGGTCTTCCAGCATACTTATATCATGTACTTTCAAGTCACCCACAAAGTTAAATATATTCTCTATACTGACCTCTGCCAAGGTCCATTTTGACAGTAAGCAACTGATAACTGCTTCCAGGATGCCATCATCCAAATAGCTTGCCCATATACTTATGTCATCTAAACCACGCTCTCTGGCTGACTTATAAAACAACCACGTGAGTCAGTGTCAAACCCTTAAATTTTGCTGGTTCTTTAGCAAAACCAGAACGCAATGCTTGTCTCATCACACAAAAGTACCCATAAATCTTGCATATTGACTTTTTTTAAAGCTATGTGCAAGATGCAGTTTTAGTTAAGAAAAAGTATAAAAAAAGTAGGGTGACAAGTGGTCAATTTCCACAAGACACGCCTAAAAAGAAAACCAAGCAATCTAGCTGTTTTGCCTGGATTCCCTTTACATTTGTTCCTACCCTACAGAGTTGCCAGGTTGAAGAGAGCACTGCAGGTGGACACGGACCTGAGGAACGAGGGTTAGGTCTATACAGGTAAAGCAGGGCCCAAAGCAAGTTTCTCTACCTTTGCTTTAAGCCAGCAAGACATGCAGCCAACATATGCAAACAATGCTTTGCTTTTGCTCGGGAGCTCCACTCAGTGCCGAAGAAGTACTCTCCTCACACAGCGTGGGGAGCAAGGTAGGAATTAGCACCTAGAATTGCTTGACTAGGTTATAGAAGCAGTATACAGATAGTTGCCAACATTTTGGAACACAGAGTTTCAAAGTCCACCAAAAAAAACCCCTAGAAGACAGGTAGTCCTTCGTAGGTTCCTGCTTTTTTTAATTAAAAAAAGTCTTTCAGCACAGGTATTATCAAGATCTTTAATTACATATACTCACACCAATTTGTAAATTTAAAAAAAAAAAAAAGGTATTTTTTCCCCACAGCTTTAGCTAAATATAGTGATGTTACTGGATTATTTTCAAAAATAGCAGTCTACAGAAAAACATTTATAACAAATATATAGCCAATCTTACTTCATTCTATACTAAGTATACAACACTGAAAACTGTCAGGCATGTTTCTCACTACAGTTATGTACTAGAAATAGCATTTACTTAACTTCATCCGTAAGTTGTGCAGTTACAGAAAGCAGATAATGCTTGATAGGCATGTGTGTGCGTAACATTCATCCTTAACAAAGTTACATGAAATCTAAATTAAAAATAAGAGAGCTCAAGTTTTCCACTTAGGATGGAATTCTGTAGGAAAAACTTTGTAAAGACTGCTGTAAAGTACAAAATACGTCAAAACACAAAGAACTACTTAAAACACCAGGGATGCTCATGTGACTATGCCTTAACAGCGCTGGTCGCCTAAGACAGAGGTTTACTACAGGAGGAATACCCAGACAGAGCCAGCCAGGCATGATGAGAGCTGGGCACCCTCTCAACTTCCAAACCTCTGACTTCTGACTGCTGGGCACTTGCTGCCAGTGTACGGAAATTCTAGCAAAGTCACGCAAATTTTTATAGCAGAAGTCTCTCATGCTCACATGGTATTTTTCTTTTAAGCACAACAGCTCACAAAGACAAAAGTGTTTTGAAGAGTGATAAAGTGTTATTTTACACAAATTTCGATCACTAGTTGACTAATATGCAGTTTTACGCAAACACTGATGACAACAGGGCACTCCCAAGTGTTCAGGTTTCCCCTGAGAACAGATAATACTAAGGAAAGTACAGGTTAATTTAGAATACGATGGCTTAATATCATTAGAAATACTAGCTAACATAAACCAGAAAATTGTTTAAAACTTTCATTTAGTTGGTTTGGAGGGGCAGAGTGTTGGGGTTTTTTTCTTTGGCATTATTATTATTTTTAAACTAAGCATGGTTTCCCCAAAGAAGAAAGAGGTTGTTGGATTGCTGGTTTTAAGTTTAAATCATATAAAACATGATCATTTAGAATTACATAGGCAGTACAATTTAATTATAACTCATCTTCCTTATTTCATGAAGTCTTTAAATACGATACAAGTTCTTATACAGAAATACCCACTAAATACCTAATTCAACATAGCTGGAAGTCAGGCATTGCAAATGACAATACTTTCAAGAAGAAAACGTAAGAATAGAAGTGTAGAAGTGATTTTGAAGAGAAGTCCAATTAAGAAAGAAGGATACAAATTCACATGCAAAACAGCATCCCCCGAGGTAACCTACCTCAATGTCTTGTAGGCTGAACTCTTTTTGATCTTTAAAGTTTGCAGCTCCTGCACTCAGTTCCATCAGCATTTTTGCTATTTCTGGTTTTATTGCTGCTGTGAGTCGACTCGCTGCTTCCATGACATGTTCCTGCACGTCTTTCAGTTGCATAGCTGCCTTAGAATAGTGCGAGTTCCTAAATACACTGCTGAAAAGGTCTGTAAGGAAAGTGCTCGTACGGCAAAACATGTTGAGTGCATCCAGGTATTTGGAGATTCCCTGCTGGATGTCTGCGATCGGAGTAGTATGGGAGACAGGGTGGTTGCAGCTGCCCGCAGCAGCTGAGGAGACCAAAGGGGATGCTGGGGTTGTAGACGCCAGCGGTGCGCTCAGGGTCCTGCCTAGCTCAGGCATTTGATACTGCTGGTGTTGCTGCACTTTTTGCTTGGACCCGCCAAGCAAAAAGCGCCGCTTATAGTCCATTTTACTTTCTTGTGCACTACAGCAATACATAAGTGAGTGCTTGTCCAAAGACTTCTCAAATTAACAATCACTTGTCAAATTCCTTCCTCAAATATAGTTATGTACAGTAACAGCGGAGGACTGTGTACATAGGTTTCACAAAAGGCATTTCAAAAAGGCAAGCGTCTGTATAATCTGTATCAGCAGTGAGAAAGGCAGCAGATTTGCTGACTTTGTATTTTCAGTGTTCAGTGCAGCCCTGCTGCAGTTATAAACTGTACTCAAAAAGCAAGGCAAAGTATCTTAATAATGCTCTGTCTCTTGTTTGGTATTCCACTCTGCACACAGAAATGCAAAGCCGGAGCAGAGAAGTTATAACCTACAATTTCTTCATGAGCATATTATTGTCACTTGCCGTTAAGTCTACGAAAGTTATTTTTGTCAATGCAAATAATAGTTTTAGAAGCAATACCTTAATACAATTTTCCCATTAGTAATATCAGGAAAAGCGGAGCAAACCACCGATCAACAGCGATTATAAAAGCAGTGCAGAGGCTCCTTCCTTGAAAAAGCAAATCCTTATGTCAGCAGATCAAATACCTTCAAATGTCTTGACAGATCCAGTCTGCCAAATTAGTTTACTTGTAGTGTCTCTTCTTAATACTGGAGGGGGAAAAAAAAAATCTGGACTCTTGTTTACAGAAGACTTTGCAAGTATAAGCTATTAAAAATTAGAGTGTTTATTATTGCAAGCCTTCTTCCCCTTTCCTTGTTTGTTGAGGTAGTTGTTTCCGTTGTAACATTAAGAAGTGGTGCTTCCAGACTGCATTTGCCCTCAATTGTAGACTCAGAACAAAAATGCACAAATGTACTTGTGTAAGGCCTCTAGGTCATTTCCTGTGAAGGGAAAAAAAAAAAGTTTAAAGTGTTATGGAACAATAAGAAGGTTTAAGATTTTAACTCCTGCCAGTGTCCTGGTATACTTCTCTGGGCATATGTTGTCAACAATACGCAAGATGAAAAGGCAGGGAGAGTTGCACTGACAGTTTAAAAGGCAGTTACACGTTGGTGTTATTCTGTTACTAAACTCAACACTGCTGAATATTTTCTTACTAATTCTCCCATCCTCGACTGTGAAATTTAAGACTATTGTCAATCCCCAATGCACCCTTATACAGTTAAGAACAGCAGAAGGCTATTAATGCAGAGCTCAGGGGGAGTTAATTACATTTTCTAACCTCATCCTTTTTAAATAATTTAAGAATTAAGTCAATGAAACCTTTTTTCATGCACCACAATTTATTGCAGAAATCTGAGACTCCCATTCATTTTACTAATTTACTACATCAACAGATAGGGGTCCTTATTTTTTTTCAGTACAACAGCAAACAGATCTGTCTATATCCTAACTGAAATTAGCTGAAAAATACAACATACACATCCCATTTCAGGAGGACGGACAGCATCTATCATATGCAAGGTATTCCAGCAGACAGAATTGCCTAACAGATTGGCCTAAATAACACTCTCACCAGACATGAAAGCAGGGAGGAAATACAGCTTCCAGTGCAGCCCCGCTCCTACTAGCAAACGGGTGCAGCTGGAGAGCCAAGAGCGCTTTCATGAAGGCATCTGTAGGAAGGTGAGCAGAACCTGAGCAGTGAGAAGGGGCCAGTTGGCAGCAGGAGATATTCAAGGCCAGGCTGGAGGAACTGGAGCTTCTGGAAAAGGGCATGAAGATTTTTAAGCCCTTACCCTTGGCCAAACACAGCTCTTAACTGGACAGGGCTTGGCATCTCATGATCGTGTCTGCAGCCTGGAGTCATACATCCATACAATGGTCACAGTTATCCCAGGAGCTCATTTACATACCTTTAGATACACACTTCATATAAACACGCAAATATATCTATTTATACACGTGTGTGTAACAAGAGATACTTTTTTTAAATGCATTATATATTTATATAATTAATCCCACCTCAGTCATCTTCCTTTCTTCTGTGCCAGAGTCAGCACTGCATTGACCCAATTCCCTCTTATCACACCAGCTATGTTAGGGTGGGAAACCCCATACTAGTGTCCTGAACAGGTAACTTTCTAGTGTTCCTCACTTTGAGAGAAACACATTCTGTTTCTTGAGACTGCAAAAGACACTGATTAACAATGTCAGGATATTATCACAAAGAAAGTATTATGTAGAGAAATACAATTTGTTCAATCGGTTTATCTAGTCGTAGCTATTTGTCATGCTTTAGGACACTCTCTTCCTTTCCTATGCATCCACGTAACTTGATTTGATCAAAGGACGTTCTTTTCCTTACTGCAGCAATCGCAACGTACAAGGCCAATATCAAGCAGTAATTCATACTACGGTTTTTTACCTGAGCACTTAAAAGAATAATCCAGATATATCAGAATGGAGCCCTTTAATTCAGGAACAAAATGTTCCTTTTGCTATTATATTTGAGATATGAAACCCGTATTAATATTGTCAAAGTGGTTGGGGAATAAAGAGTTTATCTTCAGCCAAAATTTCTTATTTCCACCTATCTAAAGAAACAAGATATCAATTCATTCACATAAAGTTTTTTGACACATACATATGACACAAAATCCCACAGATAAAGCAGCAGGCAAGACATAGCAGGACAAAACAACATATAGAGCTGCATAGTCTCACACCCACTAAAACAACAGACGCACAAGTTTTTCAGGAAGTCATTGCTGCAGATGGTTCTGCTTCTGAGATCTAGAGAAAATATTCTTTTGTATTCCTACTTTTTAAAGCATGATAAACAGATAAAACGCAGCAGAAAGTCTCATATGCGTTTCAGCATCCCTTATTAAGGTACTCTAAGCTGATTACTTTCTTTCCTAACTACTTTACATTTCTCTCAATATTCACGTTGAATGTGTCACAATGCAATAAACCCATTAAACCCAGAATTTTCTAGGAGGGCTTGGTATCATATGCATAGCTGAAAATATTTTTCTCCTTGCTTTACAAGCTATGGTGCATTATAGTGGAAAGTGTGATTAAATTGGTTTTCTTGGTTGCACATAAATGTAGATGGAACAAAAGAGTTCATTAATATATATGCATTATGTAAGTAAATTGGTGATTATTTTCCCTAAGTAGGCATTAATTTCACAGGGCAAAGGAACTTAAGCAATGGTCATGAAATGTCTAAATGTTAATTAGTGCCAAAAGCTAAGAAGGAGGGGTTTTCAAGCTATATAGCCCTGAATTAGACAAGCATATTAGAGATGCACTACAATTTGGTGGTTCTGGTTACAGGCTGAGCTTTTCAGGATCAAACTAAGACACTGAACTGATCATTTGAAATGGTCTGATATTTAGCCAATACATAAAACTGCTACATCCTAAAAGAACAGAAATGCAATGAGTAGGAAAAAAAAATGGTGTTTTCATATTTTCTACAGCTATAAACAAACATGATAAATCACTGTGTTTTACTTCTAGACAGTTACATGGTCAAACCTGCAGGTACTTATTCAATTCTTCAACTTCAGGATTCCCTTGTAATAAAATCAACACAAAAGCTTAGAGGACAGCTTGTATCTCCAGCATCTAAAGAGATCCTTATTTAATGACAGAAAAGCTACAATTCTCAACACTAGGCATGTGGGTAATGCTACGTGTCGTACGCTTTCTATAATGAGATCCTCAACATGCTATGTACAAAATAAACATTCTTCCTTTTGCATCTTTTCCTGAAAAAGTGAAGCGGAGAATGTTCCCACACTCTCCTCTCCCTTCCCCAATGCTATGGTTCTGCCACTGCTCGTGGTACGTGAACTAAAAGTAGGGGCTCTATATTGTAACTATATGAGCTTTATGCCAATCTAACTCTTGCCATATTGGGCAGGGGGGGGGATAAAAATATCAGTGTTTCATTCTAGTCATACAAGAACAGCATGTTATCAGTTCAAAATATAAACCTTAAGCTTGTACTTCATTTTGCAGAAAACAGAAATAGTCACAGAAATCAAGTGTAGAAAGTATCAAAAAAGTTAGTATGCCACAAATAAAGAAATTTTATTCCTTCCTTTATGTAAACAAGACCAAAACAGTGTTATTCATATGCTATTAAACATTATAAATAGAACTAATGTATAGTATAAAAAACAAACTCCACAGTGAACACCATCCTGTTGAAACTGTAAACGCTACTGAAAAAGCTCACCACATTGTTTACGTTCTTGTTTTAAGGAGTTAATGATATAGTTAAGGAACTGCTACTAGTTTGAACTATTTGAACCGCTACAGAGAATCAAGCAGCTATCTGCATGAGTTGCTCTAAAAATGCCCACATTTGCATAGAGGAAAGAGAAATTGCATGAAAATGAGTGCATACGCAAATAAAGTTCACTATTCTTTTTTTAAATGTAACATCCAAAATTTTTTGCTTAGATGCTTCCCAGAAAATCAGAAGTATTTTCTCCAACTTCCCTGATTGCAAGAGACACAAATTAACAGGGAAGACCTTTCAGACAAATGGAATTTGGCACCTCCTGGTTTCTGCTTTGGACCAGCAACAAGGGGTCTAATCCCCCATCTTTCCCATTTGGGATTACCCTGCTGGAAGAGGAGGCAACTTTTTCCCTGAATCAACACAGGAAATCGAGCAGAGGAAGCAGTGAGTAAAGTCTACCAATGTATCACTCGTTAGTTTAGTTACACAGTTACCCATACCACCACCTTCCTTTCAGCTGACTTCATTTACCATCTACAGGAATGTTTTGCAGGCCATACTGGTGAAAAATTTTTTGATCAAAAAAATGATTTTTCATGCTTTAAAAAGGGTTCTCAATTTTAAAAACTGCTTGCAAAGGTGTTCTTTATGAATGCTGTTGTCCTTTAAGTGAACGTGCAATGTAACATATATGAGTAAGATGACTCAAAATACCTGAGCTGAATTTTTTGGAAGTAACACTTCCAAATGTTGTATGTTGGTTTTAATTTTATGAGATACAAATTTGAAATCTCAGGATGAACTCAACATCACAAGCACCATTCATGTAAAACAATCAAACACGAAAGCAACTAAATTCAATTAGCGTCCCAAAAAAAGTAACTCCAAAAGAAACAACCCAGAACAGCCGGATTGCTTACCAGGGAAAAGCCTGAACAAACAAAGCCTACTGCAAGGCCAAAAGGTCAGCGAGCTGCTAGAGCCAAGGGCCTCCTGTCGAGAACACACCAATTCCCTCTCACATTTAGTTACACAAATCTGGTGCAAATCCAAACGTTACTCCACTATAAAAGGCATCATTCCACCAAGTTCTGCTGTCACTAATGTGTACATTGGATCCATCACCTGGCCAGGCCACCCAAAGTCCAAACATGGATACCTTAAAAAAAAAAAAAAAATCCCACATGGTCTCTGACATCTGGATAGCAAACTGGGAGCAGAAGGGCAGGGGAAGCCCATATGCTACTTCCTGAAGACCAGTCTTCCACTGTTCCCACCACAAGCTGGCTCAGAACTCAAAAAGTTACCGGATGAGGCCCAAGCAATACCAATTTGTGTACTGGCACCTCGCAACACAACTACAAACGTCCTGGCCGAGGAAAGCCAGTGGCCTAAAGCAGGGATCCCCGGCTGGGAACAATATTCAGCTCAGACCCAACACCCAGCGTGCAGTGTGTCACCAGAACAGCTCTGCCGCTCTGATCACCCTGGGCGCCACGCTGGCAAGGGCGAAGGCAAGGAGACGACAGCAAGGACAGAAGAGACAGCAGCAGGGGATTCTGGAGAAGGCAGCACCGACAGGCCCAACTATAAGAAGGTTTCAAACCAGTAGTCTACATGAAAGTGAAGACACAGTAGTTAAACAGCAGAAATGGAGAGTTAGTCCCAGGTAGGGCCCTTGTAAAGTCAACTCTATCCGTGTGCTCAGGGCACAGATGAACCACACACTAATCTTCATGTGGATGGAAGAGCCGCAGCCTGCGTGCGGTGTCAGAGGTTATTTCTTGCTTCTTCTTTTAGACAGGCTACTAATTGTAGGTAAGAACATGAGTTAACTAAGATGGTAGAAACTTTCCACCAAATAAACTATTCAGGATCCTCATAAATAAACAGGTTAAGAAAAACAGTGAAGTAGTCTCAACTACTTTTGGAGGGGGATTTTAAGACAGAAATCAATATAGCATTCTACAGATTTTTAACTGGGAGCTGATTCATTTTACACTATCCCAAACTAAAGATGGATTACATCTACAGCTATAGAGTGTGTTTAGCAGTTACAACATATCCATTCAAAAATGCTAGAAATTGGAATCCACACACCAGAGATTAAATATAAAGAATATTAGAATTTCACTGACCAATCTCATAACCTGAGAAATTAAATTCTGACTTCAACTAAAACATTTCCAACACTCCCAATTAATACACCACATCTATTAATACTAGAATTGCCATAAGAATGACAATTTGAGACTATAAAGGAGTTTCTTGACAACTCTATAATATAGTCAATCCATCCGTAAAAAGAAAATGCATAGAATTAAATGGGGGGGCTTTTTAAATTTCTTTTCATTTTTAAACACTGCCTTGGCCATAAAACTTTTCAGAATAATACAAGACCTGAAACTATGTTTTGAAAATTAAACTTTTCAGTTGACAAGAACAGCCATTTCCATGTAATGCTGACTAGCAGAAAATATGCATTAATCTCTGACATCAACTAAATTATTTTGCACCTGTAATTTCATACCAACACATCATAAATACTTAAAGCACGCAAATGCTCTTATAGGGGTTGACAAGTATCATTACCTTCACTGTCAGGGCAAACGAGGCTTACGGTTTCTCAGGACCGGCTCCACGCAGCAGTCGGGATGCAGGCACACGACACAATCCCAGCAGCCCGTGAGCGAGCGCCAGTGGGGAGAGGACACGCGTCCTGGTAGCTCAGGCTGTTGGCAGGCAACACACGTCGCCAAACCCCGATTGCTTTTGGTCAGGTGCCTGTACTTAGGCTACAAAGCCAGAAAGGAAAACCAACCTCACTTTTCAAGGCTGATAGTCTAACGGGGTGGGTTGCGGCTACTAGAAGACCTGGGCACCTCCTGTATGGTTGTCTGGGGTTTTTTTTTGGTCATCCAAGATGTAAAATCTCCTATTACATTAGGACAGGGAGAGAATGGGGAAGAGAGACAGAAATAGCCTATTATACCAATATCATTTTAGTTCTTGTTAGCTCATGAATTGCTTATTGGGATTCCTTTCTGGCTGCTTGCCCAGAACAGTTGGAGGAAAAAACCAAAACAAAACAAGCAGGCAAGCCAATCCTTAGTGAACCCGTGAAGCTCCTGTTGGAAACATCCTCCTTCCAGGGTCTCCCCTTCCGAATACAGACTCGCCAGACGCTCTGGCCCGCTCTCCTGGCTACTCCACGGTTGGATGGGCGTTAAAACCGATTCAGTGTCTTCCCTGCACCAGCTGGGGAGCATAGCTCACAGGATATACTCTACAGGGACTACACAGTTCAACTAGAATCATCAACTTGAGCACCCTATTTAAATGTATACAAATCTAAACAGACCTATTTATTAATACAGAAACTGATCTCATTTACCAGTGAAGCAGTTACATATAGAAACATGGAGATTTGTTAAAGCTAAGTGGAAGGCTTCAGCAACTTGGTTTTATTAACTCAAAGACCAATTTCAGCGATGAAATACTTACCTAATATTTATAGACAGTCTCTGAACTCATTTATTATGTATTTGTCTAGAGCTTTCTTCCCTTCAAAATGACCCTCCGTAAAACAAAGCTATTAACTTATTTGTGCTGATTTGTGTCTTTTGCACTTATACTGAAAAACCCTCTAGAGGCACATCTATGCTAGATGCCCTAAATGACAAGCAAAGACAAAAATACCCCCATGCCCTGCCCAAAAAAACAAATCACCAAAGACTCTGTCATGAAACCCACTCTGAAACAGAGAGAACTGGAAAAGGCTGAAGAACACCAAATTTCTGGAGCTAATTTCTGAGGGCCTTGGCTGCTCAGCACTACACCACCTCGCTTCCAACCCTTATCCCTCCAGAAAAGAATCCATAGCTCTAAACTGTGTAACTACACCCTGAATCAGAGTGTAGTTCCGATATACAGTTCTAGTTACACGCTGAATCAGAGTGTGTAACTGTATAACTACAACTCTGAATCAGATTCATAGTTGTCAGTATACTGAGCTGGATTTTTCCAAGGCAGAGCCTACAGTGCGTGAGGAGACTTCTTACATTTTGTTTGAAGTAAAACATGTAACACACCGAATAGCACTAACTCACGTCTCAGCAATAAGATATAACAGCAAAAGGAAAAGCTGGTGAAAGGAATGTGTTAAACCAGACCTTCTTTCAGACTTGAGCACCTCCCTGAACGTCAAAAATAGATGCCTGTGTCAGATCAGGATCACTGTTTCAATCCTCCCTTGGCAATAGGTGCTTACGTTATCTATTTTGAAAGCAGGACCGGTTCCCTTCTGAAAGGGAATGGTGGGTGCAGAAGAGAAGGGAAAGAAAATAACGCCCATTCTTTTGATACAGTAGGCTAACAAAGCGTTTGCACACAGCATGAGAAATTCCCATGCAATGTGACCGTCAGCCAGAGGAGACTCAAGGCTCCGTCTCTCATGTCCCAAAAGGGTGCACTTCACAACAGCCACAAGCACGCTCTCTCTTGCTCTCTCAGCAGAGCTGTATAATGTGCTAAGATGAAGAAAAAGCTCATGGGACCACAGCAAGAGCGAGCATGAACAGCACAAACTTTCTGTAGAAAAGGCACAGCTCTTCCTCCCAGAACAGATCGTCTACAGAATTCTTTGATTCTGGCCACTACCTGCAGGACTGCTTCGGAAGAGATGCCTGCTCACACTGAAAGCCAGCCTCTTGCACCCAGCCATCGGAAAAAATATATTTCTTTTCAAAATTGAGCAAAGAACCGAAGGCCACAGTTTCAAGGAAGGGATGAAGAGTTGACAACTTCTAGCAAAGTCTTGAGAATAAGTTAACACCTACTCCTATAAATGGCCTTTTTCAGCCACAGATCTCCCTTCCTGCTGAAGGGAAGGCAGGAAGAAATGGCTGAATGAGAGAAATACTCAATTAAAGCATATGTGGAACAGGAATGTTACTTGGTCAGGCTTGTACATCGTGGTCCAGTTATGGCTATGTGAGATAATTCCCCCCTGCCAACTCCCAAGTCTTTCCTGGCAAACCCACCCAGCACATCATAGATGCACTTAAAGTCTTTCTAAGCTACAGCGGAAGCCACCTATGTTAGACTATTCTTCTTCACCCTGTCATTCCTGATTACAGTTTCACTTCTAAATACAGTAAGCACAAAGAGTCTAGGATGGTTATTTCCTTGTTAAAACTTAACACAGAAAACAAGCATTAAGAAAACAAAATATAATCGTTTCTCAGTTCTGTAATGATAACTACAAAAATCATGACTTCCCATGTTTCTGCAGAAGACCAGCTTTCACATGGCAGGAACACAATACGACAAAGAACAACAACAACACAGAAAACCCCATAAGCAAATCCCATATGTATTTTTCAGTATCATTCACTAGGAAGAGAAGGTTTTAGTACACATTATAAAATGTGTGCTAAAAATTTCTACTAAAGTTTGTTAAAGAGGTTTAGGAAATGGCCTTGAAGAGCTTAGTTACTGCTGAGTCAGCCTAGATCAAGAAATCAAGCACAGGGCTCTATGTAGAGCTTTATTCCCACTGGCTGAAAATGATTTGTCCATGGACCCAAATAGTGCATAAAAAGCTTCTGCACCTAGAAAAATGGGAATAATCCCCAACCTTTGGAAAAGTACTTAGAGAAATAATCAAAAGACATTCTATAAATGCTACCTTCAATACATCTTCTTTCAAAAGTCAGGTTCTTTTGAGGAAGTTGCCCCAAACAAATCATACCTTAAACAAGACTTGGAAAAACAAGCAGGAGTAAGAGCCCAAGTCATATACTACAGCATTTAGGCATGACGTACTACATGCACTGATATATATATATACACACACACACACACACACAGAATAGCATAGCTTTACAGGACTGAGGGACTAAAATAAGAAATGAGATTCATTATGGGTAAACTTATCAACTCATGCATGGAAAAACAAGCCTAGCCTGACATACAAAATGATGGGCTCTGGCCTGATGATTACCACTTAGGAAGATCATCTTGGTGTTACAACTGATTGTTTTTGCTAAAATGTCAGCCTGATGCTGAATGATAGTCAGAAGAGTAAATCTTATGCTACAAATTATTAGTAAAGGAATTTGGAAGGGAGCGGCAGCACTGGCAAAGCCAGAAATATAATTATGCCACTGCATAAATCCATGGTTTACCCACACTTCAAATTCAGCGTGCAGTTCTGGTCTCCTTATCGCTCTTTCTTCCAGAGGGGCTCATTTGGCTTACTAAATAGACTAACCACAGGCTCAGGAAATCCTATATGCAGCAAATCATTGAAGACCGAGTTTTAAACGAGCGTAGCTCACAAATTCACCCTGTTCTTGCCTTTCCCTAGGTATCCATTTATAACGTCCATGGGATAAAGAAGCTTGAGTTGGATCAATTTTGAAGTCTGAATCAGTGTGGCCACTTTTACCTTCTTATTCATTCCAACTTAGTGATCATCGAAAGCAGTATATCACAATGACATACTGTTTACAACTGCTCTGGAAACAGAAGCATTTCCTCATCGATAAATCAGCTGTCAACTTTTAGACAGGGCTTCCAGCCATTTTGCTGCTCTTGCAAACACAGATACAACATTTCATAAATGCCACACTTATTAGCATATACACATTTGAATTTTGGCACTGAAATAAATATCCTTAAACCAAATTTCTAGACAGTTTTAACTGAGTTTGTGATGCTATGCAACTTTAAAAAGAAAACCCAAACTCAGAGTAGCTTTAGTACACGTTTATTTTAGTAGTGTTAGACAAAAGTAGTATTTCAAGGCAGTGAAAATTACAGATCATCTACACATTCAAAGCTCTTCTATGAAGAAAAAAACGTTTTGAGTACTAGAAACACAAGACAGATTATGTACAGAAAATCCTGTAAAGCCTCTATGAGATTTTTCTTTTTTTTTTTTTGCCTGTTTGCAGCAAGGATGATGAAAGCTTTCAAAACATTTGGAGTAACACACCACCAACAATCTTTCCCAAATTACAATGCTGCCTCTAAATTCTCAACACTTGCCACAGAATAAGTCTACAGCATTCTCTTGATACTAGACTACATCAAAAAAGAGAAAGAAAAAGCCCTGCAGATTGTTTTCTTAGTTGCATTAAAGATACTAATCCTAACCCAGTCATATAAATGAAGTGGCTACTATTAGCAGGTATTTCCACATGTAAACTATTCACTTTTTCATATTTAATAAGTATATTACCACACTATTTCTTTGTGACTGAAATTAAAGCCTAATCCAGTATTTACTATATTTATTCTCTTCAGTACATGGTAGAAGCTTTAGCTATCTTAAGTGTTTGCCTTCTCCCTCAACTCGTTCATTGAAAGTCTCCTACTTGAAAAGTATTAAGTATTCTGAAATGATATGAATTTCGTTTCCAAAAATAGGAAACAGGAGTACATGTCAGAAAAACTGACATCAGCAAATACACTTACTGTCTCATGACAGTTGCAGCCACGAGCTTTTTTGTTGTCTAGCTAATACGGAGACATGAAGCTCTGTACCACAACTCCTGTGTTCTGAGAACAGACTTTCCAAACGGTTTATGGGCTTACTGCATTTGAGTAGCAGTACATTCATCACTGAACAGCTGGAGTTTTGCCCAGGAAAACAAACTATATTCTATACTGAAGAGAGGGACATGGTGATTAGGCCTTTCATATCCCTCTCATGTTGAAAATTATGGAATTATCAGAAAACTGTAATCATGAAAATGTTAAACTAAGGAGAATGTATTTTTACAGCAAATGAACATAATTATGTTTACCATATTTGGGCCCAAAGTTGGCTGGCAATTCAGTCTGTATATAGACAGCAATATCTGATTCACTGTCACAGGATATGAATAAACCAGAGCAATCCCGTGTGAGTAACAGTCTCCCTCCTATAACAAAACCAACTATTAGTGTTTTTGGAGTACAGAATACTCCAAAAGCATCATATAATAATGTAAATAGCGATTTCATAAATAGTAGTAGTTGAATAGTTTTAACCTTAATTTCAAAAAATCAGTCTTGAACTAGATCTTCTGACAGAAGACTTTTGGAACTGTCAAAATGCTTTATTTCTAACAAATCTATGGCTTTTAATATAGTAGATTACGTAGAACTAATTTCTGTAGCTGATGAAGGAACAGTGGTGACAAGTAATTTAGGATCATAAAAGATTAAAAAAGTAGAAACGGTAGCATGCATACTTCATAACCCTTCCTCATTTTTTCTAGTCAAAAAAGCTGCTTGTGCGTCTTCAGCACAGTGTTCTCCTCCTCATTAAGACCAGAATTTATAAGTCTTAATTAAATATAGACAAGATTTTTAAAATAGCACTAACTTATCCTGCATAGTTGGGGTCAAAAACATGATTAGTTATAAGATCAAACGTCACACCCTTCCAGTTTATAAATCTCTAATGCAAATCAAAAGGGAAAAATATAGCCCAATCTTGCCAACTATAACTTCTCCCCCTCCAAGAACACCCAAAACTTAGCACTTATCTAGTTGTTCTGCCTGCTTTACACAGCAGACAACTAAAAGAAAAATCCTTCCCCAAGTTGCTCAATCTTCTGCAAATGCCATTAACAACTGGTTCAAACACAAGTTAAGCACCAGAGACAAAAGGATTCTCCTCCTGCCCTTCTTCAGCAAGCCCCTGGCTTCCAGCAAACATCACCCCACCTTCACCACAATGGCAACAGCTTACATCTTTGAGACTGCAGTACCTAGTGCCTTCTATTAGCTGCTTCAGTAATCCTGCTTTCTATTTCAGTCCACAGAATGATTTGTTGCCTTTTATCCACACAACGTAAATGCCAAAATAGGCCACAGGTCAACTTAAAATCAAAAAGCTGCAGACTGAAGGCTGAGAAATGCTAGAGCAATCCTAGATCTTCTGTATCCACTCCTTATGCTGACACAGCTGTGAGAAATTTCTGGTTTTAAAAGCACTTAGTTACTTGGGTTTTGCATTGCCTATGTTCCTCCTAGGAAGATTAGCTTGATTAAAGTTATTTTCTTTTTATTAAGGAAAGCAAAAGATTTTAAGAGACTGGTTTTCCTGCTTCTTTAAAAACATTACCACTCAATAATAAAGTTTAGTTTCTTTCAATACAAATCATTTTACATGTTTGGAAAACAAATCTCATTTTTTATATCTAGTGTAGATGCTACCAAGGAGTATAAATAACTTCACACAACGGCTACTTGCTAACAACTGCATACATGGAATTCCGCCGGCACGTCTGAGCAGCATGCATAGCTCTTCTAGCTTCCGGCTTTAAGCTGCTACATTAAGTATATGGCATGGAAAGGCACACAGTCAAACTGATGTTCAGATAAATACTGATGTGATTTGACTTATGTAATGTGATTTTTCCTTTTTTAAAAAAAAAAAAAAAATCATTGTTCTTAGGTTAAAAATTATTCCCCAAAGAACTCTCCAAGTATTTCCCAATAAAATTATGACTTGTTAAATAACTATCAACCCTAACTTACAACATATAAATCACAGTCAGACCACCTTACCATGTCCTCAAAGTAGGAGTACTGATAGCTTTATATAAAAAACTAAGCCCTCAATCATGTGCATGATTTGTCATCAGGTTATGTGCCAAAAATTCTGCACCAAGTTGTGCAAGAAATTTTTTGCCCAGCAGAGGATTCAATGGGATATTTATGCTGGTACAATACATTTTGAAAGAGAGACAGATGTAATGTTTTAATCCATAAAACAAACGAACATGATGTGATTGATCTATTCAGTACAAATCAAAAATCCATAAGCAAATCTGAAGACTTAAGCTTAAACTTTTATTATTTGTTAGATCTTTCTAAAAACTCACATGTGTGTTCCCCTCTGAAGCACCTAGTGCCAACAGTCCAAGATACCACACACGTGTGTCAGTGGAAGATCCTAACTACCTACCTAAGTCCATCCAATGGTATCTCTCAATATTTGCTAACAGCTGAATTTTGTTCACAAATGAAGACTGGAAAGAAACATTTAAAATTTTAAGTGGTATCTTCTGATGTGTCAATTCTACTTAAAAATTATTATCAAGGTGAAAGACTAGGCTTACGTTAAATGCTGTTTAGGTGTTTTAAGTCGTGCTGACACTCCTTCCCAGTAGCTTGTGTTGACAAAGGGCTTTCTGCTGCAGGAATTGCGACACAGTAAAGCTCTGCCAGCCGTAAGACACTGCAAAGATGCCAAATACATTTAAGCAATGTTTCAATACCAGCTGATGCATCCGTTACAGATGTGGCCAGACCCCTTTCAAATATATTTCCTAAGTATTAGATTTAGAAAAAGCGATCTTTTCGCCACCAGGACTGTTTGTGCAGAAGGCGTGCTGACAGCCAGAACCACCCCACTGGTACCAAGCACTGCCCATGACTAATCTGGCACCAGCAAGTGATGGTAAGGAGAAGGTCACAATACACAACACTAAGCATCAATGCGATTGCCTGGCAATTTCTACTTTATGTATTACTACAACACACACACTCCCCCTGCGCCGGCACCATTTTTAGCCACTGTTGGATTTCTTCCCTTCTCCCCATCCCCCAACCAGGCTCCAAACCTTGAAGTAACCTTGTTCTATTCCCCCCCCAGAGACGGCTCCATGCCTGAAACATAACCTCTAATCTTATTTTCTATTTCTAGCATACAATTCACGACCCTTATCCCAATTTTTTAAATTAAATATCCTCCATGTCGCAGACTCTGCTTCCTATAGTCAGGATAGCTCACAGAGTATGTCAGAATTTATAACCATATGTTTCTTGTTGAGGACAGTTTTACATTACTTTTAAGAGCATCAGAAACATACAGTATTTACGCAATACAGGTTTAAAAGCCTTCTCTGAAAAAGAGGTTTTTCAGTACTACTGTCAGTACTCCACTGCAATGAAAGAGATTTATTTGTTTGAAAGTTTAGCTAAAGACCTTAAAATACAACAGATCTGCATTTCAGGGCAGTTCGCAAAGCAAAGCATTGACTTCCAGCAATTATTGATACTTGGAGAGTATCTGTGGACATTAAGCCAAAGTCTTACAAATTACAGGGCTTTATTACAAAGTAAGTCTTCTCATCTGACATCATCTATTTACAAGAAGGACTTTGCTTATACTTCTTTTTTTGCACCAACAAAATCTGTCATTTGTTTGCCATCAATTCTGCAACATTTCTTACACAAAACAAATGAAAAGAAAAATGGCCTACTGGATCAGATGTCCATCTAGGCCACAATGGCAGTGGTCAAAATTTATACTTTTCATTAATTAGCACTATCCATAAGCCTCTTTCATATTTTTAGCAATTATACCCAATTTGTGCAGTTGCTAGGGCAAAATGTTCCTCCATGCACAAATTCTCCCACAAAAGCACTTTGATACAGAACAGCTCCCCGAAGAATGGAAAAATATTTTTCTGTCTCCAAAGTGCTGAAAAACAAGAAGTTTCCAGGATGCGTCCCAAGCCTGGAGGTTGCAGTCTGACAGCAATGGCCTCTCAGAGCTGCAGAGAATCACAAGTACACATCTGTGTTTTCATCAGCTACATGCTAACACTCTTCTGCCTACCCCAAAATAAGCTATTTCAGCCCCAGAAAACACGTCCCCACGGAGCACGGAGGAAACGTCTCTCACTCATCAGCTGGCTGTGTGCATCCCCTGCAGAGAGGAACTGATCTGGTCACTGTGCATTAGTGAATACCTTCACCTACACACAATCAAAGTTTAAAAAACCCCCAAAACAAGTGAATTCCAATGTACCCACATATCAAAATATTTATAATGCTTATACCAAGCTAGTAGCTAGTCTTTCAAAAAAAGGCCGGCTATATTGATATGACTTTCTGTTGATTTATCAGAAAAGTAGTCAGCACTGCCCCTCGTACTTCACAAAATTACTTTCTGAATTCTATTTTAGACATAATCAGTTATGGGACAACTTGACCATGCAAGCAAAATTAGGAAAGGAGGAATAATCCTTGAACTAAGACGTGAAGTGTTAACGACGTGTTTTGTTAAATTTATATATATCTTATCAACATGTTTTACAATAAATACGGTCTGTTTCGCATTGGTCTGCACAGGCAGTCCTAGTAAATACCATCAGTTTGTTCTACTTTCTCTCTTCCACTCCTTCAGCTTCCATCCTGTTCTCAGCAGGGCATCGTTTGAATTTATTGGTAGTTTCACAGAAATTGAATAGTGCAAGTGGGAGGACAGCCTCTAGCAATTAAGAATAAAAGCAGATAAGTGAACATAAATCAGACTAGAGGAAAACAAGCATGAGAACTTTTTAAGGTAGCAGAGATGGATTTTGAAATGGACTGGAAAACAATAAATATACAAATTGTGAAGTCAAGAGTCACTTCATCAACATACTTATCAGATCAATTTATACTATGAAGCAGAAGTTAGCACAGTAACAAGAGCAGTGCAATCAGAAGTAGCCTGACATGAGAATCATTCCTTAGTGGCTACCAGGGGAGTAACAATACTTTCCTTATGTTAAAAAAAAAAAAAAATAAATAAATTGTCAACATAAATGATCATTGCAAGTCATGACTGCCCTTCCCTCAACAAAAAAACAATGTTATAAAAACATGTCTTGAATGGTAACTTCATTGAGTCTTAAGGGTCAGCACTTGAAAGCTTCTCCACCCAACCCCAAAATGAGGACTAGAAATATCTCAAAAAACCTCACCAAGATTCTTATGTCAATGAATGACAGCCACAAAAATTTATCATAGCACTAGGAAAATATTTTCAAGTATGTTTTCAAAAGGATACTGTTATTCAAATGGAAAGAGAGTATCATACCACCACTGTCCAACTCCCCAACTATTTCAAAATATTAAATTCATTAAGCATTTTATTACTGTGGTCTCCATAAAATGCATAATTAAAGAGCTAATATAATATTGCTTTTTGATGTAAATACAATTTAAAAAATGTTTTCCCACAGTCTCTGCTTTTAGTATGAAAGTTACAGAAGCAATTCTAAACTCACTGAGGAGAGCATTAAGAAGGTTTTCACTTTTTCAAAACTGTTTCCACTCCCATCTTTCATAAACTTGTGGGAACACAGTATAGGTGGGTTTAGTCATGTAAGAATATTCTTCATTAGTCATGAAGAATGGAAACCAAGTAAGTACCAAAGTAAATCCATACTTGACACCATTTCAAAATCATCGCTTCATTGGGAAAGGGCTCCTGGACTACAATCACTGATACAGACTGGAAATGCATGATGATTTGTGCCTTGATTTCAGATAAAGCACACAATAAACATTCTAATAAGTTGAAACAACCCTTTTAACATACAATAATTTATATGAAACATTCAAATTACTCAATAGGCATCTGAAAAAAACATTTAAGCTCACTGAAAATGTATTTTTTAAAAATTTCTGAAAGGAAATCTGAGAAGGATTTCTGAAAACTAATGCCTTCCACTTACAGCCCACCAGCATCATCAGGTGAAGCCATCGTAGTGCTAACAGCAATAGTTACTACTGCTGTCAGTACTGGAGCTTAAAGAAATCAACACGGATCATCATAATGGCTGACTAATTGTTTTGTTTGGTATTCAAGAATACAGTTCTTAATTTTTAAAAATTAATTTAACAATTCAATTTTAAATATTAAGTACATTAACAAGATCTACAAGATCATGTAGATCTAACCAGCACAGGTTAGGGGCTGACCTGCTGGAAAGCAGGTTGGTGGAAAGGGACCTGGGAGTCCTGGTGGACAACAGGATGACCATGAGACAGCAATGTGCCCTGGTGGCCAAGAAGGCCAATGGCATCCTGGGGTGCATCAAGAGGAGCATGGCAAGCAGGTCAAGGGAGGTCATCCTCCCCTTCTACTCTGCCCTGGCGAGGCCACATCTGGAGTACTGTGTCCAGTGCTGGGCTCCCAGGTTCAAGAAGGACAGGGAACTGCTGGAGAGGGGACAGCAGAGGGCTACAAAGATGATTAGGGGGCTGGAACATCTTTCTTATGAGGAAGGGCTGAGGGACTTGGGTCTTTTTAGCCTGGAGAAGAGAAGGCTCAGAGGGGATCTCATCAATGCTTACAAATACTTCAAGGGAGGGTGCCGGGAGAATGGGACCAGTCTTTTTGCAGTGGTGCCCAGTGCCAGGACAAGAGGTAATGGGCACAAACTTGAATGTAGGAAGTTCCATCTAGAATGAGGAGGAACTTCTTGACTTTGAGGGTGGCAGAGCACTGGAACAGGCTGCCCAGAGAGGTGGTGGAGTCTCTGACTCTGGAGACATTCCAAAGCCGCCTGGATGCCATCCTGTGCAACCTGCTCTAGATGACCCTGCTCTGGCAGGGGGGTTGGACTAGATGATCTCCAGAGGTCCCTTCCAACCCCGGTGATTCTGTGATTCTATAATATTAACATGATCTAGTAAACATTATATTTAAGATAAAATCAGTGGCCAAAATAGACAACGTGCCTTCTGACTCTCAGCTACCTGCCACACACTTCCACAACACATCTGGTTCAGCCCACGTGCAGCTTCCCTGCCAGGGGAGCCTGCTATGAAACCCACTTCCCCGTGAGAAGCCAGGCACTGCTGTAACCAACACCTCTTCTCAGGAACCCCAGCCAGGGATCTTCTGTTTGAACACAAACATTCCCACATATTCACTGCTTCCAAGTTCTTCCAACCCTAGAGGAACCATCACACAGTGGCTATGGCTCAGCCAGACTGATTTTGGACAAAACTCAATGCCCACTACTACTTCATAATCAATATTATGGAAACAACTCCTTCCACATGTCTCAGGAGAACGTAAGCAAAATTATTACTTAGGCAAAAAGTTCACCTTCCATCTGCTATAAGATAAACACCACAGTAATAGACCCCCACAGAACAATTAACTGGGAAGAACCCTGCTGCTAGACCCTAAGATCTAAGGCTCAAACTTCCACTATAATTCTTTACTATGCTCTCCGTTTACAGATAATACATTATCTTCCACATTTTTTCCCCATTAGGCAAGCTCTGACAAAAACCTGGACTTGTGTGTACTCTGTTCCTGAATTACTGATGGCAGCAGAAAGTGCAAATCGCTGCAGCACACTCAAACAAAACAGCTAACACGCTTTTGCATGAAGGATTTCCATCCATTCCCGTTCTCCAAAGCATTATATGGAAAAAAAAACCCTAGAAAACTGCGCTGCTACTAATATTCCTTCCTTCCAAGGCTCTGTAAAGATCTTACTTTATTTCTAGAGTTATTCTGTTAGGCAATTACAACTTCTATATACTGCATAAGCCTACAATATATATCTGTAGAAATCTCTCAGGGAACGCTAAAATGAATAAACACAGGCATGCTACATTTATTTTTTGCATTTTCTTTTCAAAAAAGCCTATTATAATATTAAGTCTGTATTTACCTGCTATTTTTGACCACTAAAAATACAGGTTACTTTGTTGCTTTCAATTCAACAACATTGATCCTGTTTTCAATGTCTTTTTCCTACTTTTAGATTCACTCCAGCAAGCTTCAAAAGCACTGTATTAGAGATGCATCCTTACTACACACTAAGGTATTTATTTTTTTATCCACAATACAAAATACATATTTCCTACACACAACTAACAATACCTGTTTTGTGCATATTACATGATGTACATTCTCTTTTATTAAGGGATTTGAATTTCAATGAGTCATTTTCTCAAAATTTCCATTCTAGAAATAAATAACTACCTTCCCTCAAAGTGTCCAGTAACACTATGCAGCTGGAGCAGACCATACCACTTTTTACATTTATTATTTTATTAGGAACAATGTGTACTACAGTCAGAACTAGGACTAACCACAATCAGAGTATTATTTGATACATCAAGGGATTTTTATCCTCAGCTACCACTCACATATTGCTGTGCAGCCGGAGAGTTTAAGCAGTGCTTCAGCTGCACGGACACTAACACTTGTACCAAACTGAGTTAGAACAACAGGAAATCTTTCACATTTTCAGCATGGCAGATTCCTCTCCCAGTCTTTCAGCTAACATTCCAGTCCCCACTGTGTAATACATACAACCAGGAGAGTTCTAAATGTGGATTAAAGTGTAAAGCAGGAAAAAAGCAGAAAAGCAGGAGAAAAAAAAAAAAAATCACACGGAGAAAAGAAAAGGAGAGTGAGTGGATTCAGCAGGGTAAGAAAATTAGATGGTTGTGGGCTTGGCAATGAAACAGACAGTTTTCTTTACAGTGTATCAATATGATGATATTCAAAACTGAGATCAAACTTATTTTAGGGCTCTCAAGTGCTATTAGTAAGGTATTCTGCTGCTTTTTGAGTTGCTGTATGCATATCAGCAAATAATTTTAAACAGTATAGCCACTTGTAAAATGGAGTCTTCTCTTACAGCTAACGTATTATTCTCTGTCTGGAATAGAAAATTCTTCCACTGACTGCTTTTCCTATCTTTCAGGTGATTATGCTGGCATTTCTTTGCCTCTGAAGTTGAAACACATAGACTCCATTTAAACAGACATTTATCTGTCCGTATTTTGGATAGATAGTGGATTTTTATTGCTCATAAGTGGTACTTATTCGTTACTAATAAAAACAATTTCAATGTTATATTAAGCAATCTATACTAGTAAGGTCCTAGAAGATAACTACTCAAAAAAACACAGAAATTAAAAAAATCTTGTGGCATCTAGCTTTTTACTACAGGCAAATGCTATAAAATTCTGAGTATTTTATCCTCATTTGTGTCACATTTAAGCTTATTAATCATAAGTGAATGAAATTTTTTTTTACCAAATTATTTGTTAATTCTAAAAGATTACATTGAGTTGTTGCTTTGCTACGTTTCTTACCATAGTCTTCAATACAAAGGTATTTAAGAACCACCAAAACCTCTGAAGAGAAAAAAGAAAACAAACAAGAAAAGAAGAAAGCAGAAGGAGAGGCATTCTGGTGTAAGTGCAAGTAAGCCACAAGTACCTGCCACACAACCTACAGCTTACCACCAGTCCAAGCTGAGGCAATACCCTCCATATGGGAGAACGTAAGTAGCAGTTTAAAAAAAAAAAAAAATTCACCAGTGGGAAAAAAGATAATAATTCTTTCCTTCACATCAACTACGAAGCATTAATTTCAAAGTATTACTTCTTAAAAAGCTGGTTCTTACCTAAAAGATACAGAAGGTCTTGTCAGTGCTGGAATTACACAACAGTTCTAAGACAAGGGTATCTTGCATTTGAGGACACATATTGGTATATATATAAGTCAACTTGTCAAATGCTTCCCCTCTCAGGGATATTCTACAGTTGCCATTACTATTCCCTGCTTTTTTCAGAATATATTAAGTGGGTCTTCTAAGATCACCAGGTTTGGACTATTTCAGAAGGAGTACTGTCCCTCACAATACTGTCTTTTGGCCAAAAATCCCGTGACAGTGTAAGGTAAGTGAAAGCTGCTGAACTATAGGTCTTAAGTTAATGGTGTAAGGTAAAAGAAGAAGAAAAAACCCCACAATACAAACCTTTAGAGACAGCTAAATAACAGATAAGAAGTCTACTAAGTCAACAGTGCTTTGAGGCACAATCAGGTTTTTTACATGCTACCAAGCACTATAATCAATATTCACACATATCTAGTTGCATAATATTTGCTCCAAGTCTACTGTTCCAATTTACACCAGTCTAACTTTGCTCACATTAGGATTCATTTTAGAGAAAAATATTTAGCATAGACACAGCATGCAAGATGCCCTGCATTCGTATTTTAATTTATTCCTCACTACACTGAACAACTGGATGAAAATACAGCATACCTTCCTATCTACACTTGTAATTATGAGGACTGTATCACTTACAAAACCTTAAGTTAAAAGGAAAAGGAGCATAATTATGTAGCATAGAAAATTTCATAAACTATACCTACCCTTGTTTTTCTTGATGTATGATTTAATATGCAGTGAAGAACAACCAACACAGCAGACTCCAACTCACACTCCAGAACAGAATACATCAAATTACCATATGCAAGGAAGACACAATATATTATTTCCCTGAAACCACAAGAATTTTTTAAAAGAAACTGCTTCATCTGTGCTAAAACAGTTTCAGAACAAAACACAAATACAACTTTTTAGCAGAAAGCCACTGACTGAAATACATAATTTTCTGCTGTTTCAGAATGCAACTTGAAATATCAGTAACAACATACTGTATCAGACAGAGAAAAGCATCCACTGGCTGCACCATGATGCTGGAACAGCCCATAAAAATGTGAATGTCTCAGGAAAAAGAACAAACAAACCACAACTTAACGTCAAGCCAAATTTTATCAGTCATATTAGCAGTAGTCATCTCCATCTATCACAATGCACAAAGCTGAGAGCCATGAAGGCCTTTCAAGTGGAACAAACACATAGCAAAAGGTGTTGAAACACAAGAGAAGATAGAGTCTAGACAGACACTTTCCATCAATAATGCCCCAAAGTGCAAGGGATGGAGAAGCACACATTAAAACACAGAACAATGACTAAGAAGGTAAGGACAGGCAATTCTGGAGACCAACAGCAACATGCTAATCTATAGGTATTTCCTCAGAAACTAACTTGAGAAGTTTGGTTTAAAACACACTAAATTGTCACAAAAGCCCCACATGTCAATGCACCGCACAAGCAACAAACTGTGCAGCTGTTAAAGAACAGATTAAACTTAATATATTGTACCTTTAAAGCCAGAGGAGCTATTCAACCACAAACTTTGGTATCTGTAAGCCACAGCAACTCACACACCCAGTATTCAGTCCAACAATGTGTCTGATTAAAGCATACTCTTCAGAAATGCATCCAGAATCAAAGGCATCAGTAAAGGTTTTGGACTAGTAACTCTCTGACATCTGACCAGCAACAGTTTAAATAGCATTAGAGATTCAGTGATAAAAACACCTCCTGACGCTTGAAAGACAGCATCTATAATTTTAAAGGGACTTCTGCAGCCCTCATGGTCACTGTGATATAGAAAGAGAAGGCAGAGTGAGAGAAGAGCTAGAATCTTTTAACACACGTTCAGGCAAAACATAATTAAGAGGCAAATCATGGTCTGTTATTCATTTGTCTGACTGTATCAGGCAATCCTAATCAAACCTCCTAAACCTCAACTGTTCCAGAAACTAAAATGGAAAAAAAGGCCTTTTCCTGCTGTGTCTTCAAAGGAAGAAAATGCCCTTTTCCCAAAAAACATTTCCCTAAATCTCGTGTGTCAACTACAGATTTACTCTATCATACCAATCCATCACCACAAAAATGTAACATTCCTATATAAAAACAAAAAATGTATCATTAGTGGTTTTCAACAGATTTCATGTCCAGCAACATCTGCAGAGCAATAGATTTCACTTAACCAGACCAGGATCTTTTCTAACCACAAAACCAAGCAACAGATTAATTTCAAAATAGCACAGGTCAGACGTACCGCTTTTCTACATGGGTAAAGCAGTAAGTGCACTTGACCAAAGGCTGCCAAACTCGACCATACGCTGTCCCATAACCCAAATCACTATTTCAGATTTAAGACCAAATATTATATGGAAGATAACATTTAAATTAGGGTTGATAGCAAAGGCATTCTACAAGTCTCAGTTAAGAAGAACTTGTGAACAAACCCGTGTTAAATTCATGGCCAAATTTTATATAAAGTTTGCTAATTACCAAACTTATTTTGTAATAGCTTGTCTAAAACTTTATGATACTTATTCCTCTTTGGACCTGAAATGAGGTCAAAGCACTGAATTTGACATCACAATCTGTTGCCCTGGAAATTATGGCAATGCTTGGACAAAGAAGTTTATTATGAGATCTAATAGGATTGCTTGAGAGAAAATGTTTTCATTCTCTTCCTGAAAGCAACACGAGGCAGACAAAGGCTGGAAGCTGTTTCAGTAAGGACTCTTCCAACATTTTAATACAGAACCAAGCACATTCCCAATAACAGTATACATGCTCTTTTTTTCAGGGTTTTGTTCTAATAACTGGCATTTCCTTCCAGGACCCCATAGTTTTCAACAGCACGGAAGTCTCTTAAGAAAAAACAAGCCACAGAATTAAAAGTCTACTTACACTTACATTAATTTAAGAAATTTAATTTTTAGCTAAGCTACTCTGCTCTTCTGTACATAAACTTCAGCAACTTCTCTTCAAAAATAGCTAAAACAGAAGTGCAAGTTCTAATACTACCAAAATCTTAACTTCGCTTGTATCATAACTTGTGTATCTACACTGGTAGAAAGACGGGTTTATTTGTACTCCACTATGAGTTAGTAAAGTACACCCAAATTGCTCTCCGTAGATGAAGAAGGTACAAATATCTACTCAAACCTCTGCTGTCCTGCCGACAACAGGAGCAACCTGGCAGTCTTGAAGATTTCATATGCAGCACTCAGAACTGAACTCAGTAACCTGCATTTGACAAACATGGTTTCTTCTGAGTGTTTGGAGATGATGAACTCATTCTACATTGAAGTTACCCTGCAAGATGTATGCAGAAGAACGTATAGATCTGGAAGAGTGACATTTTTAGGTAGCCTCTTCCTCCTTGTATTCTTCTTCCTTCTACATAATACCATCTGGTGCAAGACTCGCAAACAGCATTCTGAGAAAAATTTTGAAATACTCAACAGAAAGAGATTATGTTCCTCAAATCTTTTGGAGTCTGGCATAGAATTACATTTACCCAAAGTGATCTTTCCCCTGTGATACTCAGTCTTTTACTCAATCTGCAACGATGCAGACACAAAGGAAAGTCTTTCAACAATGAGAAGGGTGTTTCTGTGTCTGTCCTTTCTAGTCACTACAGCTTCACTGGTTTTCAGCATTTCCGTTATATGCTGGGCCACATAAAAAGAATGTCTAGCTTTTTCAGGATGAGATTGCCAGCTTCAAGTATTTTTAAGGAACTTTTAAAAAAATATTCCCTTGTACTTAGACTCTTAAGAAGCAACACTTAAAAGATCTCCAGATTTTTCTGGAATGCAAGCTGTAGACATTCAGGTGCTTTATCTTTCTCCAGGGAAGCTCTTGTGCTTGGACTCAAACTGTTCTTCTGAGGCGCAGTCAGCCAAGTTCTGTAATCTGTACAGAAGAGCAGGAAGTTTAACTTTCATAAATAAAAAAAATACCCAGGAACATTGTTCTGAATATCCTGGTATCAGACAGACCATGTGGACATGCTTCAAAGGATCTAATTTTACCCCAGTAAATCCAGAGGAATTCCCAGTACCATCCAGAAACTCACAAACATACCAAGTTATCACAGTGAGGCAATCTACTTTGGAAACTAAAACCACTCAGTTACTGACAGGATTAAAGATACATTTCATTGCTAGATAACTCTCACACAAATGAATCACTCTACGGATGGCCTGTGCAGAAGTAAGCGGAGAAAAGGTTCATCACAGTCCTTTCTTCCTACTCTCTCCTACCCCCTCCTCTACAATACATTCTATATACTGCTTTAAAGCTCCCAAATTACAGTTTGTTAGAATAAAGCATCAAAGTTAAATATTACTATTTCTACCAAGGTAAACAATCTCTCCCTGACATTCGGAAACTGTTTAAGTTGAGGAGTTTTGTTCAGTTCCCAATTGCAGAGTACACTGCACACAGCCTGTGAGGAATTTTCTGTAATTGGACAGTACCATTTAAATGCCAAAGTTGAGTGCACAGCTAAACAAGAATCACACCTAAAATACTGCTATTAAACAACCAGTTGACATGTTCCCTTTTAACTTTCTAACCAACACACACATAGCGTCAGGAAAGAACAAAAATAGAATATCCAGACCTGAGAAGGGGTGGCTGACAAGGAGGCGGAGGGATCTTCCTGTTGAAACTTTCCAAATAATCTGTCTTTTGCAATGCTATTGTACAGAAATGCTTACCAGAAAACACTAGCATCTGACAAGTACCCCACTGAAACATCACTAGATAAAACAAAACATAGAGTCACATTGACCAAAAAACCCTAACCACTTGAAAAAGAAGAGAACTGTTAGAAAAGCAAGAAACAAAAGACCACAAAGAAGGAATACAACTATGTTGCAAGACAATGAAAACCTAGCTTGCCTAAAACAGAAAATATGCATCAGTCATTTCACGGAGAAAATTTTACTAAAAACATAAGCAGGAATTAGTCACAATTTAGGGAGGTATTGTAAAGATGTTTCCTAAGGAATTATTTTCTCTGATGTGACCCTGACAGTAAAAACACACAAGGTAAAAATTTATCTTAAAAACCATAGACTGCTACTTTACAGCAAAAACTTTTTAAAGTTTTTGTTTTGCTTTTTAGCTAATACAGCGAAAATTCTACCTACCAGTGCTAGTGCTACCATATTCTCCCCTATGAGGGCTTTCCTTAGAAGGGACAGTATTTACTTCCTTTATGAAAATAGTTCTTGAAAGTAAAGCCCTAGAATATCCCACTTCAAGCTTGAATTGTTTTAAAAAAAAGTTGTCATAGGTGCTTGCCCTGATAAGCTGCCATATGTTACCATTAGGCTGAAGCCAATGTACCACCAATGGTATGCAACACCACAGCTGGAAAAATGTCTGACTTGCTCTAAAGGCTCTTGAACATGCCTGAAAGCCTCACAGAGCCTCAGTTACTCCCACCTCAGATACACCCATACTGATCTGCACTCACAGACATCTCAGGATTCCCCCAGCCACACCTGGAGTACTTCACATTCCCGTTTTCAGCCCTTTTCGTTCACTCCTCAAAGCTTAACCAGCATTTCCAGACCCTCTATTCTGCCATTTCCCACGCACCCACCCTCTTTCTCTTGTACTCCAAGGTTGGTCCAACCCCGGAAGTCAGTTTGCCTCATGCAAAGTTTATGACCGTAATAGAACCACACAGATCAATCCCTCCAAATTTATCCCAAGTAATCAACACACTAATCTTCATTAACTACAGCAGAGTAAGACAAGATTTATATTTCAAGACCACAGTTCTCAAAATAATTTGTCACATTAGAGCACTTCAAAACGAAACACACCTCATTAACACCGTCACCTTTTTGAAGCTTCATAGAAAAAAAAATAATCAATTTTTCTTCCTTTTTTTAATTACTGTTTTTGCAAAATTCAAGGACTGGACCAAAATGGTTTATTCACAGAATACTAGAAAACTGGGACCATATCAGACCAAATCAGCAATTAACCTGCAGAGCCGTATTCGTGAAACGAATGTCTCGTACTCCCCACACATACACCCTACTAGTTTCTTTGGGGGCAGGAGAGATGAACGTCTAAACCCCTCCTGCCATGAAATTATCTTGAGGTACACAAACAGCAGAAGAGAAGAAACACAGGCAAAGTCGGAGGCACAACAAAACGCAACTACTACTAGCTTCTTCTCAGTGAGTTTGGAACATGCCTTAAACAAATTTTACTTAACTTTCAAAATATTTTTTCATCCTGCCTGGCAGAACTTCAGATTTTACAGATATGAAGAAACAGCACCTTCTATGGTTTAGATCTGCAGGCCCCATATAAGCCTCCAGCGTTGCTTTCAGCCACAATACATACAAAATCTAAACAGAACCCAGAATACAATATTGCCTGGAGAGCACAAGATTGCCTGCGGCACGTTACTAATAAATTGTTGTTACCCAAAGGCCAATGAAAGTTAAGAAACGCTAATCCAGACATATCACTGAGCTCTAGGAGGACCAGTGCGATTATAACATAGATTTTGTCAAGCCTAGCGGAGCCAGTTGCCCCCTGAGCCAGCCCCAACACAATGTTCTGTGATGAGGTTACCCATGCTGCTGGAAATGTCATCTTTCATGTGTGATATAAAACCCCTTCTATAGCTACTAACAATACCCTGGCATTGTTTGCAACATGTAGGGTGTTGCTCTGGCTAACATCCAATTCCAGTAATAATATTCTATCTACCTACAGTAACCACAAGAAGATATTCTTCATTTTCAGCCCCAAGTGGTTTTGCAGTGCAGCAGCAAGCTCTTAAAGAATTGCCACACATCTCTGCAAGTTCCACATTTCACTGTGCACTTATCAGTCTGCACAGATCAGGCATTTCTCTAAAACTGTAGAAACACCTTGAGATTACTGGGAATAAAGGAGCTCTTTTCATACAGTACAATTAGTCATATCAGCAGTGATGCCTATTTTGAGCAGCACCCATTAATCACTATCATTAGCAGGATTTCTGGTGTACCAGCATTCATTGTACCAAGAACAAGTCTTTTCCTATTACAGTACTACTATATGAACAAAAGCAGCAGCACAGTTTCTCTTAACACGATCCTGTTTTGAGCAGCGAGAGGCAAGTGGCAGGACTTAAAACTAGTCAATTCAGAGTATAAAGGGAAGCTTACTTACACCTTATCGGACAGCAAAAATACAGGTTTTTTGCTGCAAAGAAAAACTGGTCGCCATTTATATCCTGGGGAAGAAGATACGTTGAAAAGTAATAAATAGTCGGAAGAAGTGGGGATGAAGAATTCTCAGATTGAAGACAGCAGGAAAAAAAACCACAGAAAAATAAGATTCAAGTGATCAAACACAAGTTGATACCTAAGCAGTGGAAGAAACCTAGACTTCTCTTTTAAACATCTGTAGCAGATATTTTCATATTACTTTGTATGAAGAATTATTTACCTGTTAATCAAATTTCAGCGTCTCAGAAGAGACTTCGACTAGAAAAATATTCCCTGTATGCATTATTTCTAGTTTCCTAACAGCCCTGAGTAACTCCTGATTCAGAATGAAAAACACCAACAGAAGGATTATGCCTTACACTGACCTCAGAAGCAGCAGCACAAGGCGCATGGGAAGCAGCAGCTCCGTGCTGCTTCCAGCCCAGTTCCTGACACCCCAAAGGTTCCACGAAGCACCAGAAACATGTATGTTGGCCTGAAACACACCTTCTTCATAACCATAGATTAAATACTTGGAAATTCCTTGCTTCTAGAAGAGAAAGTATGGAATAGAAAATAAAGGAAGAAAATAAAACCTTGTGCAAGTCTTGAACTTAGAAAAACAACAGTTCTTTATAGAAAGGTCCATCTGGTCCATCTTATTTTCTGTAGAAACATTGCCTAGTAGAAGACTCCAGCCAAGTGCAAAATCATGTAGATACCCATGACACACAAATAGCACCTGTGCATATACTAAGATCGGCCAACACTCCTGCATACCAAAACCTTCATGTGGCTGGGAGCTACACGACACATACCACATACCTCAGAGAGGTGAGGGAAGGGGAGCGTACCGCAGGAGCTTCGGCCGCCCATCACCCACAAAAAACAACCGTTCTTCAGGAGCGCCACTGCCCCTTTGCGAGACAGCACTGGGCTGAGAAAACAGATACACGAAGCAACAGCAGCCTTAAAATCCACAGCGACCTTCTCCCCAACCTCTAGATTTGAGGTTATCCAGCAGGCACGCTGGTGGTTACAAGATGCAGTGCCATTTTGGGAACCAAGTCTCAACCTTTTGCTGGCTGCGTGTGCCTCCAGAGCCACTGGCTGACTGACTGACTCAGAAAACCAAGTGGTTTATTGCAGCTACACACGACTGACGTACGCCACTCTTCAAGACACCCAGACATCTGTTCCTTTATAAAACCAATAATGATAATAATAATGGCAGATTTCTACCTGTAACTAGGTTTATAATCTCACATAAAGCAAGCAAACAGGATCTTTTGACTTCTTTCAAATTTCTAAGCCAACGTCCACCCGACAAATACATACCCGCACCATTTCCTCTCCATTCAAACGATAAAACCCCTCAAGCAGGGAGAAGCAAAGGTGTGTTAGTAAACTTTTAAGCTACAGCCCAAAATGAGAGGTACCCTCTTCCGCTTGCAGTATACCAGATACACACAACACACTAAACATACGGCTAAATAACAACAGAACAGCGCTTTCAGCCAGCATCAGGTGAAAAACCCGTCCCCAGCACGGCCCACCGCAGCGGCCGCCAAGACGGAGACACCCCTGCCCGCAGGCCTTCGGGCCCGGAGAGGTGTGTGGGGGGGGGAAACCTGCGAAGGAAACCCACCGCAGACACCGTGAGGCGGTGTGGTCTGGGGAGCCCCACGTTACGACCCTCCCCGAGGGGCAGGGGGGAGGCCCGCAGAGCCAAGCGGGGCCGCCTCAACGCCCGGCCGGGCCGGGGCAGCGTCGCGCCGCCCTGAGGCGAGGCCCCCGCGGGGGCCTCGCCTCAGGGCGGCGCGACGCTGCCCCGGTCCGGCCGGGGGTAGACCGGAGCCCCGGGCGGCCGCGGGTCATGATTTAGCAAGAAGGTGCGCAGGAATTCCCGCAGGCGCAGTCCCAGCCCCCGCCGGGCTGCCCGCACTCGGGTCACGGCGGCGGGGGGCCGTGCCGAGGCTGTCCCCGCCGCCACAGGGCCGGCGCGGCCTCCCCCCCCACCCCGGCCGGGGGTTCCTCACGGGCGCAGCCGGCGGCTCCTCCCAGCCCCGACCCCGGCCCGCGCCCCCCCGCCGCGGCCCAGGGGGCTCCCCTGAGGACGCTGGCCGCCCTCTGCCTCAGCGCCCCGGGGAGGGAGAGAGGGAGGAGCGGCGGTAACGCCGTCCGTGCCAGCCCCGGTGCTTCGCGCTGCGGGGCGGCTGCCGGCCTCCCGCGGGGATAAACCCCGGCCGGGGAAAGGCCGAACGGGCGGCGGAGCTCACTCACCTGCCCGCCACAGCCCCCGCCGCGCCGCGCGGCCAGCCCAGCTCTGTGTACTCCGGAAACGGCGGCTCCTCCGCCGGGCGCCGGGGAGGGGCCGGGCCGGGCCGGGGGGCGGGCGGAGCCGCGAGTGACAGCGGGAAGGGGAAGGCGGGAGAGGGCGGGCGGCCGCCGGAGGAGGGTGAGGGAAGGGCGGGGGG
>VFFE01007169.1:95179-152162 GCA_008921705.1 Burhinus oedicnemus | reverse complement strand
GGTGAGGTGAGGGGAGCGGCGGGGCTGTCCCGGTGAGGGGGTGACAGGGATGGGCCCAGGGATGGTGGGGGGGGAACGAGGGTGAGGGACGGCCAGGCAGAAGACAAGGGGCTACAAATTAACCAGTGAATATTTTATACAAATATTTATATCAAATAATGAGTTTTCCCGTTCTGTTGCTTTGTGGTCAGGTGCGGTGTCCTTCCTGAGTAGCGCCATTGGTGATGGAGGTGGCCAGTGGCACCTGCAAAGCGCTGTGTTCCTCTTCTGCCCGAAATCGCCAGCTGGAGAAACTGCAGAATTTAACGCCGCTGTTCAATGGATGTATTTGGGAATTAGGTAAAATGCCCCAAAATTAGCTCAAATTGGACATGATTGCCAGGGTGCTACCAGCTTTAGGAATTGTTCAGAAACAGGCCCCGTCTATGATGGCTTTGCTGTTTGAGTTTAAACTGGTTTGTTATTATTTCTCAGGCTTAATGCAGAGTTTATACAGAAAAGTTTGCTGTGCATTATGAGGTATTTTCAAATCCTGTTTCCGTAGAAATAGTCTTCTGTTAATCCTGCCTTTCTTAGTAGAAAGTGATTATTTTTTATTTCCAAGGGATATTTAGAATCTTACATTTTAAATGGAACAAGCATTTAATAACATACCGAAATGTCTGGTAGAAGTTAGAAAATAAGGTACCGTGCAATAGTAGGAGAGTAGTTAAAAATTGTTGGAATATATGTAAGCAAAAATTTTGTCTACAGGACTAAGCATCTGATCATCTGGCTCTAATTCCTCCCCAAAAAGAACCCAAACCCACACACTTGGATATGATACTAATAAAGTGAAAATAACAGTAATTTCCACTAGTTTCAGTGCTGCTAATCAGAAAACTCTGTGGGAAGAATTGAGATTGTCAATTTATTGGACACCTTCTGGCCACAAGCTAGAAATAGTCCTCAAGTAGTGTCTGTGGGGAGCTGCCTAGGAGCAATCTGTGGCTTTGTTTCCTTCTCCGTAACAGATGGTTGCTGGCAGACTGGGCTTCTCATCAGTGCGTTCCCTCCGAACTTTCCTGATTCTTGCATGTCTACTAAGCATGTCTCTTCCTAGTCAATTTAGTTCTCAAATTAAGAAATACCTGGGAAATACTTGGAAAGCATGCAAGGGAACAGAAGGCTGTCATATTGTTGGCTCCTTCAAGAGGGAGGAGTATTGGAATATTCTTTGTACTGGAAAAGTGCAATAAAGGGATGAAGAAGGCACTTCCCCTGACCCCTCCTTTTTTTTTTTCTGCGTTTAACTAAATGGTAGGTGAAACATTGATTTAAAAAGGATTAAAAAGACTCTGATGGGGTTTCAACAAGTTTTTGATTGGAAGGAAGTATCGGTATGAAATGGAAAAACTGAGCATAAAGGAAGTCAGAAGGAGCTGAAGAGGAAGGGAAAGAGAAAAGAAAATACTGAGATGGATTTTCCTTCCTCCCAGGCCAGATACCGAGGCTACACCTTGAAAGTAATCCAAAAAACCCCACAAAATATCTCCTGTTTTTTGTTTTTGTGTTGTTTGGGGTTTTTTAAAGAGTGAAGAGAGAGAGAGATTAACACACATGAACAGAATACATACGTTTCCTATCCTTGGGAAGCAGGGCAGTCAGTCTGGAGCTTTTCAACTGCAAGCAGCTCTCCAGGAGCTCAGGTGTTGCTCTTGCGCTGAGGTTGCGTCACGTAGCCAGCGCAGAGCAGTGCCGAGGACCATTGTAGGAAGACACAAACCATCAGGACTTACAAAGGCAAACTTTACCACTCACACTTGAGTCTTTCTGCGCGTCCAGTCCAGGCCTGCCCAAAAAGAAGTCTAGAACCCCTTCTGAGCTATTGACATTTCCCACCTGCAAACCGTTCTGCTCTCCAGAAACCCTTCTGCTCTCCAAGCCACATACCTTGCAGTTCTTGGTCTGGGGAAGAGCATGATACAGTGCTTACAGGATCACGGCAATCTCCTGCCCTGATGAATAGCTGGCAAGTTCTATTGCACTAGCGGATGGCCATCCACCAGAACTTTTTCTAACAGTGCTATGTGTTTTACCAACGTGCAGCTTTACCAATAGATCCCCAAACTACATAAGCCACGCTGACTAAAGCATACTGTATTCACAGGCAGAAATTTGTTCTACACACCTAGTCTTACAGCTCGATACAATGCACGAACGTGTTCTTTCACACTGTCAGGAGATGTCCAAATCTGCTCCGTATTTTGTTATCCTAGTGTTTTAATTGTATTCAGTGGATCTGTGCAGAATTTGGTTCTGTCAACACTAACAGTGGAGTTACACACAATAAGCGTATTTTTTATTTTGATTTGCCAGATTTA
The DNA here is from genome assembly GCA_008921705.1 of Burhinus oedicnemus. NCBI lineage: Eukaryota > Metazoa > Chordata > Aves > Charadriiformes > Burhinidae > Burhinus > Burhinus oedicnemus. The sequence goes on along the minus strand of VFFE01007169.1, from coordinate 149,799 downwards.
TTTATGTATTATTATCATTTTTTTACAGTGCTGTATAACAACTTTTAACACATAACTGTCTCTAAAGATCAGCATTTCATTTGAAATTTATTACAGCTTAAGTTTACAGATTAAGAGCGCAAAGGCACAGAAGACTGGTAATAATCCTAGCCCTAAAGCTAATACGCCTTAACCAGATGGTAGGAATTCTAGACAGACTGAGAAATAAATAGGAAGTTCACACTTCTTAATACGAACAGAGTATGAAAACATTCATTTCAGCACAAATGCATAATAACCAATGCAGAATAAAGAGGAAACTCTTAAGGACTAGAAAATATGTAGTGTAGATATCTATTGTGACATTGAACATTAAAATTATTTTCCTGAATGCTTACAATGCTATATTTATACTGAATATTCTATTTTTTATTTTGTGAATTCTAAATATTTTGAACGATGGTGGCATGATTAACTATTTAGTAGTCATATGTAAATCAGCATAGAATAGATGGATTCGCTTATATTTATGGTTTTCCTGTCGATGTTACCTACCTGTGAAAAGCGCTTCCCAAGACCTCCATTGAATAGGAAGGGAAGGAAACGAGTGCACTGTTTAAACAAAAACTGTAACAATGTTGTTTAGAGAGAGAGGAAACCAGCTTTGAAATGTATTATGAGTGCAACTTGATGTCATGGGCTGCAGGAGGAAGAAATCATTAGCTCAGAAAAAAAGCAGCCCTGGCACAATAGGCATGTGCAAATGCTAATAAGGATATGCGTATCAGCAAGGTGTGGGATAAGATTAGGAGGATGAATGTTACTAATAAAATCCCTCAAGAGTGGGCTGTCTTGTTAAAGGAAAAAGCTAATTTACAAGAGGTTGTTGTTCCTGTTAATCAGATAGAGATATGCTTAGGGAAAGGAAATGTGGGAAAAACCAGGGTGATTTTGGAAAACAGACTTGATCACTAATGTCCTATTGTATCAGCAGTGATTTTCCCTTTGTGGTTACTAATTACTGTGAATGCTGTAGTGATAGTGTGTTTAAGTACAGGAAGAACAGCAGTAGTGTCGCATTAATATTTGGACCGTATATTTGCAGTTGGAGGGTGAGAGGTAACGAAAATGCAGGTTTAGATCTAGATATGTTATACAGTTTGTACAGTATGTCACAGTCCTTGTGGCTCATAGCCTAACTCGCTCTTGCTGTCTGAATATTTGACAATGCAGGCATACACGTAGGCAAATAAGACTTCTAAAAATACATTTCACAAATCATCCATTCCAGCTGTCAGGGTGAGAACAGTCCTTTTGTCCTGCAGCCCTGGACAACTAAAATCCTATTTCAGACAAGTGAAATTTAGTTATTTGCTGCCTGACAGGAAAGCTGCTGACCTATGCTTTATACCCCTCAGTACATTGACCGACCATTGTGTCCAACCTGAGGCTTAAAATGAGAATTGGCCTCTTGCCCAGCTTCTTTGTAAACACTACCAAATGGCAAAAGAAATGCGTGGTTAGAGCCCCCAGCCTGCTGTTTGGAAAAATTCTTGCCCGTTAGCTCCACAGGGCAAGTCCCACTTTGGAAAGAGTGAACATGACTGCCTATGTATGGCCACCTAAAAATAAAAACAGGGACAATCACCTTTTCTTGTCAGACAAATCGAAGATCCAGGTCACCTTAAAAAATCCTAGGCTGCAAGCCAATGATACTGGCTATAGGGAAAATAAATAAATAAATAAATACATATATCAAAATCTCTTAATCCTACATGGATCAGTCCAGTTTTGATGGAAGTGAATGGAGGCCATTGACTTCAATTGACGTTGGATGTGTCCCATGACCTTCTAGTTTATATATTTAGACTCCCCATACTAATCTTCTCTTCTACAGGTCTGATGTCATCACCATTATTATAAGCAGAACTTGTCACTTGATTGACAGCAAATAACCTTTCCAAAAAGTAGCCAACAAGTAAGAATGTTTTGTAAGTGTGACATATGATCATGACTGCCTGCAGTCCATTTTTGTTTACAGGCAGTGGAAGAATTTCAGATATTTCTAAGGTCAGTGTCCCTAGTCCAGAGATGAAGGAGAAGATGTGTTTGTTTTTTAAGTTGCTGTTCTACTTAAAAAGCTGTCTTCCAGTTGTGCTGAAATGGAGGACTAGACTCTGAAATAAATTCTTTGTCTGTTGCGACCAGCTAGATGGGCATAGGAATGGAGTACTCCCAACGGCATGTGCAAAATGGTCATTGGCATTTCATATTTTTGCTTCAGGAAGTCAACTACTTAAACATATGTATAATTTTTTTTGAATGTCTGGTGATTCAGATGTCTGGGATCTCATTTTGCTTGTTTTCTTGAAAACTTTCACAAAAAGGAATCAGCTTGCAAAACCACAAAAATGTACTTCTCAGCCAGCTGGGGTAAAATAGTTTGCACGGCCATCTAAATCTTGGAGAAGTTTTTATATTTAAAAAAAATTGTTCTGGTGAGTAGCAAATGATTCTGAATTCATCATTAGTTAGCCATTAGCAGTTGGCTTAGAACTGTTCAAAGTATGCAGCAAATATGGAGGTGTTGAGAGAATATTTGTGAGACACAAAGAACTGTTGACATTTTGTAATACTACATCTTACAAGATTGTTATAAAATGGATATGCTGTAAATGTGTGAATGAGAACTAGACTGATTTCTTTTTTTAAAACTTAGAGATGAATATGGCATTTAAGTATATTCCATTGTAAGGTTGTGACTAAGAGTAAAATGTAATTCTATGCAATTGACTCGACTTATTAATAGGGTATTTAGGGATTCTAATATAATAGAGTCTAAACACTATTTAAGAGGAAGTAAAACAAAATTTAGAATTAGTTCTAGAACATATATAAACAGGTATCGGAAAATAGTATCGCTTCTACTAAACGTTTGAAATTAGAGGCTACCTGCCAAATTATGTTTTGTTTGTTTGACCTTGTATGACTGATTGCAATATGGTGTTACATATGTTTCCAATAACAGCATTTGACTTTTTCAGTAAGTGTCTTATATTGGACATATAATTCTTATTTTAATAGTCTATACTAAACATGTTACCATATGAATGGTAAATTTTAGATTATTTATTTTAACTTACGTTTATATAAATACACAAAAAAAATATATGTTTATAAATATATATAAATATTTAAAGTGGTCTAGAAAGAAGCCTAAATGGTAGTTTTAAAGAATTTCCATGTGGTAGTTCCTGCAACATGGGATTGTTGCAGGGGGACTGAACAGGGCACTTAGTTTCTGTCGGGGCACTGTAACAAAGGCAACTTAATTTCAACCGCCTTAGCAGTACTGTTATTACCTTTTGCCTATACAGATTATTTTGTGTTGTGGAAAACTGCCAAATAGAGACTAATTTTGTAACAGAGAACATGGAATTATGAAAGTAGGTTGAACAGAAGGATAACAGAGAAACATATAAGCCAATATCTTGTGGTTGAAACTTCGCTAAATTACTTGATAACATACAGAAAAGTGTAGTAGATAAAGCTGGGATCTGATGCAAGCATGACACATGAATGAACAAGTCTTTTCTCTAGAGTATCTTCATTAATTACAAAAACACTCAAAAGCCCCAACTGGGATTAGGATTTAAGTAATCGACTTACAGGAAGATATTTCTCAGGAACAACAAAATCCGAAACTGACAAAGCTTCCTTCATAAATGACTCTTGCTAAACCCCTCAATACAGAGCCTCTTTTGGGTGTCTTATCCAAACCACTCTAGGTCTCCTGGTGACATCATGAAATGTGAGATGCCTATGAGCTAGTCTTTGGCCACGATGGAGCTTTGGCCACCTGTCTGTCCTATGCTTGAGAAGATATTCAGGATGTTGACAGAGAAGAGTGGGACTTATCTACTAAAACTTGGCAACCCAGTCTCGTCTGTTTTCCAAGGGACCAGTGCAGCCAGCAATGCTTGATTGGCCAAGTACCATTGTCCTCTGGCTCCAACAGGAAAGCCAACGTAGCTGACCTCAGTGGCCGGTTTCAGGTTCTTGATTTGTTTAGTCGGCTCCTAGTGCTCTCACACTTTCTCTGTAACTGCAGCCAAGAGTGTATTTGGTTTGCTCGCACAGTGGTCCACCACCTGGGCCTGGTTCTCCTTGATACATCTGACATCAGGTTTGAGGAGCTCACTCTGCTCAACACTAAGCTAAAGTTGATGATATAGTGCCCAGTCATTTTTGTTTGTTTGCATACTTTTTACACTTCCTCGGCCAAAATGGTGCAGAACTGGCTGTGTTATTAGATGCAAGTGTCCCGCACTGCTGGACACATGCCAAGGATGCAGGAGCAGGTCTCACAGTGTTTATGGTTCACTCTGCTGTTGTCTTTTTCACAGCCCAGAAATTCCTCAGTTGGGTATTCATTTGCATCAAGTTTAAGGGCTACCAGAAGTTATTTCTCTGGCATTCCACAATAATTTCAGATCCTTCACCATCTTCCAAATGCGCCCAGGGCATCTAAGGCAGATAGATGCCCTTCATGCCCTGAGTGGGCTAGTTAAAGGTGTTGTGTGCATCCCCAGTCTCAATTTCTACATCCTCCTTGCTTCAAGAGGCACATGCAAACCTCTCCATGGTTGTTTGGCTCCAAAGGTCCCGATATGTCTGCCATTAATATAGATTGTGTGTAGCTTTTTTGAAATTGATAGTTGTGGTTCCCAGCTCTTTTGCATGACATCTAATCAATTGCAGTATCATAAAAGGAGGTATAAAAAGTTACCAAGTCTGTATCAGACTATCAGATCACAGTTCTCGCTGGTGTGAGAGGCAGGAAACAAAACAACAGTCCCACAAGAACTGCACATACGCAGTATGCAACTCTTTTGTGAGTTGTCGTATCTGTCAGCACGAGGGACCGTGAGACAACAGCCCTGTGGTAGCAACTGACAACTGGGGTTTGAGGGAAGAAAGAATTTCAGCTTTGTGTGTGCACTGCTCAATAATTCAAAGAAGCAGATAAACAGTACCTACAGGTGCGTTTCTTTTTTTAATTTCACACTGATGAATCAAGATACTACAACCCAAATATATATACTTCAGATCCTTTTAGGCACACAACATCAAGCCAACAGTTACTAAAAGAGAAGGGAGTAGTAAAACAATCTGTAGGCCATGCAAATTCTATACATCAGTTGTTTTCTGTTGTTGGATTCTGCATATGTTAGCTTTCTTTTGAAATTCCGAGAGTTGGAGTGAGGAAATGATATGATATAGATCTTTCAAAGTTAAGCTTTGATAGAGGTATTGAGTGTCAACATACTGCATATGCATCTCAAGGATCTTTGTAATTCCAAGAGTGGGAAGATGAGAAGGCAATAAATAATAGGATACAGAGTATACTTTTTCTTTTTTAATGGGATAATATTTCAGGTATGGTGATGTAGTTGACAGATGTTTGGTTTAGCATAAAAGGAAAAGGAGAAGAAAAGAGATTGAAATGCATAGTCATATAGGAAATTAAAAAAGCCTAATTAGTAAGAGAACTAATTACTATGGGAACCTATTGTGAATTTATCACAATAAAGTAGCTTGTGCTTAGCTTCCTCTAAGTAAGCTAAATACATGCTGCCTCAATATGAAATAAAGGTAATATAGAATGATAAGCCCATCATTATTGATATTTCACTAATTCTAGCTGTAATCAGTTTTTATCCAGCTCAAAGACAACCTTAAAACATGCCAAGAAATGCATATGTACATGCACAGGCACACACACATATTTGTCTTAGCTTTAATTGTTACCACAGATATTGTGAGAAATAATGAATTACCTGTTTTTACAAAGATTGATATGATAAAAATACACAGAGTTGATTTGTCATATTTAACTTTGTTTTTCACCATACCGAAGGCTACAAATAGAAGAAGATGGTAAATAAACTGCAGTAGCATTGGGGCTTATAAATAGCATTCTGAGTTGGGGACACGATGCAGATATAAGTATTTTCTCTTCTGTACAAATTTGAAGACAATTCTGTCCTGTCATAGAGACTGTATCAGATAATAATTATAAAAGTAGTGAAAAACTTCTGTTATTGTGCTCTTAAATTAAAATGTACAACAAGCACATCTATCCCCTAATCTAGAGAACAAATAATCTGTAGAGTTGTTGAGGTAACATGATTTGCTATTTTCTGGAATAACTGCCCCCAAACATGTGAGCTTGACTCCTGGACCAACTAACAAACTCTTGACTATGTGTGCAGGGTGACCCCAATGGTAGTTTCACAAGAGCAGGATTTGGTGATTAGACACGTTTGTCCCTGACAGGAGTTGTTTTTTTCTCCTCATGTGGATTAAATAACATACTGACAGCCTTCAGAGTTGCTAATTTTGGCGTCCAGATTGCAAGTTCCATGCAACTTCATGTTTTGCTTCGTCTCACAATTACAGGAACGGTGGTTTTCTGAGAAAATCAAGCTCATAATACTTTGGGACACTCTCTCTCATGGTTTTTGTGCATGTAGGATTGGCAAACCAGCATAGTACATAATAAGAATGAAGTTCAATCTGTAGTGGGTTTGTACCCTATGTTTTTAAGAGTGTGTAATCATTTTTCTGGAAATATATAAACAGAAATCTTTGTAAAGCTCATTTCTCCAGCTGTACAACGGTATACATGTAATTTGGGGATTTCCAGCCATAACTATAGTAGCAGTAACAAAAGATATTTAAAGTCTGTTAGCTTTGCTCATGTTTTCACTGAATGATTTCTAAAGTTATGGTGCTGATCTTGCAGTGAGATCCATTTACACATAGATCTCACTGAAGGCCCAGGACCTCCAGTTAATAATCTTCCATTCTGTGTCTAATTGCACTCCCATTTTACATAAAAGAAATGGGGGCATTTGTTTCAAGGGCAGCAATTTACGAATTAAGAATAATTATTTGTAAATATCCTCAAAATCGAATTCAACAGGAACTTGAAAACCTCAAAAATGCAAAGATCTGGAGTTTTCACCCTGCAAAATTGCATGCTAGCATGAAGAATGAGGTATAGAGTTGTATCTGTAATTTAAGAGCCTGCCATTATTTGCATTGTAGTCATTTGTACCCTCTGTATGACCATACCCTTTTAAATTCAAGGAGTCTGATAATACACACAAGCAAAAAAATACAGGTAGGAATTTTAAACAGAATCCATAGAAAAAGACAACATTAACATGTAGATCTTTTTGAGAAGATTCAGTCTACAGAACTGGGATTTTAAAGAGAGATCCTGGCAAGAGAATCGGGCTCATCTGATACGCACGGGAAAAAATGTCAACCTGAAGGGTAGGCATCTTCTAAATCAAATCTACATTACCAGAGAACTTCCTTGAACTGAAACAAGCTGCAAGATGGGCCGATATCTTAAAATATTAATAGTAAATTTTGATGAGACATTCTCATTATGCTTTCACTGATGCAAATTCATTAAATTCCAATGATAATAAATCTTGAGAGATTAGGTTTATAAATGAATATCAAAGGATTGTTTCTGGGGTTTTTTAAGACCCCGAGATTTGTTTGGCATGCAGCTGAACAATCATTTCTCTTTGCTGACAGCCTGGTTTACATTACTAGACTGCGTGCTGCTGTACACCAAATGGCATTGTCCAATTGGGTTTTATTTTTAGGCTGCTTTGTCGCAGATGCAGACCGGCACATCACTGCTCGCTCCAGTGCTGCGGGTTGCATTCCCAGCAGGAGCCCCACCGAGAGGGGAGGAAGCAAACTAGTCGCAGAAATGACAGCAGCGCAAAGCACAAGTCTCACAACTCCGTGTTCGCGGGTCAGCTGCCCAGAGTTACTGCACGGGAACGGTGCTTTAGAGCTGTCTTTGCTTCCCGTTGGGGGCTCGACTGACCATGGAAAAATCATACGCAGGGAATTGGCTAGAACTTTGAATTAATATGCACGTGACCAAAACAGTTAAAGTCACCTCCTGTTTGATACTGTCAATTCGTAATCCTCAGACGTGTATGCCGTTTGCTGCAGCAATGATGAACGTGTAAAGTAGTGAGCATATTTTAAAGAATATATTCCCAGAGCTTGGTTCTGCTGCTTCTAAGATGAGCGGCGATCTTTGTGTTAAACTTAACAGGAGTAGATCAGATCCTACAACTGCAAAAAATATATTCTTCTAGAAACCAAAGTAACTTACATGTCTGTATTAAAGCATTTCCATTGTGAGAAGTACTTTTAATCTGAAAATACATAGCATTTTCTCTAAATAGTATATTTTAAGACCCTTCCTCTCTATTGTATGCTATATGTGCAAAGTAAGTACAATATGTAATATTTATGTAATTATAATTACACATAATTATAATAATTAATATTTAATTAATGCTAATATAATGTATAATAAATATAACAATTACCTGAAAAAGTAATAGTTATGGGAACTGACATAATTCTACTACCATCAAAATGAATTTCCCATTGTTTTCAGTGGAACCACGTTTTACCTAACTGATTGGCTCACCTTAAAAAAACAAGAGACATGGACTGCTGGATCACAGGCCTGCAAAGCAGGCTTGCACAATGATTTCCTCTGTGAACTTGGCAAGTGCTTTTACGGTGAGTATAGTCAAAAAGTATACATAATTTAACAACTTTGCTATCCTTCTACATGAAAAAAAAAAATCTGTTTGCTTTCTTTTTAGATGAGTATTTTTCCTGCCAGTTTGTCTTACTAGTGTGACGCCAGTAATGCAGTTACGAAAGAGTAATTTTCCTGGCCATTGCATCATTAGCAGAACTATTAATTCGTCATTAGCAGAATTATTAATTGTGCTTCCTGAATTTCTATTCATTTTCATATTGAAGTCAGCAACAGTAACTTGTAATATTAAATGGACCAAGCTGACAACGAGTAAATACGTAGATCTTTATTGAAATTGTAAACCGAATGTAATATAAAAATCAGAGGAGGCACCATTGCTGTTCTTCCAGTCACCTTTCAGAGTAAAAACCGTATTTCAGCTTCGCTGCTTGTAAAGGGAAAGAAACACTGAATTGCAAGAGACTAGGTGAAGTTCCTATGTAACATCTAAAAATACTTCAGAAGGAATTCACCTGTCAGTATTGATTACACCAAAAAAAGGAGAAAAAGCTTTCTGCATACAGTTAGCTTCCCAGAATACACAAAAAGAATATGTGTGCTCAGAGCTGCTTTTGTGTAGCCACTGGAACCTGGATGATTGCAGGCCATCGTGGTGCAGTCTTTTGGACTGAGCGGAAACCTCGGCTGCGTTTGAAAGGGGCAGTCCCACCGTGCCCTCAGCCTTTGCTGCTGCTGGCGCTGTACATGCAGGAATGTTCTTGATGCCATGGGCTACACCAGATGATGAGGCTTGAATAAGAGTCTTCTGCTGTGTATTATCCTTCTTGCCAGAGGTCTTCTGGGAAAGAGAAAGATTTTTGCATGCACACTAAACTGGAGTCCAAGTAAGCAGTCCGATGCTCCATAGTGTCATCTGCAGCTTGCAAACGACTATTGCATGGGGCTGGATTTTATTGCCATTGAAGTCATGGGTGTCTCAACATTTTCACTTGTGTTCCTATATTAATGTTTATGGTACAATTGCCAATCAACCATTGAAATTTTAGCCTCAAGTCATACATAAATATCTGAAGTGATTTTGTACTATTCGAGTAAGTGTTCTTGACCACCATTAAAAGCTCTGATTTCTGTAGCAGTGGACTTTACTGAAAATTCATAGTTCTTTGCTCATTATTCAAAAGAATACCCTTGCTTTCTGTAGTATTTGATATAACATGATGGTAAATTATAAATTAATTTCCTGCCTCATTAAAATCTATGGCGTACAGAGCAATTGTACCCAAGATGAATGTATTCCTGTGCTACCAGAACAGATTTAAATCTGGTAGCTAGTAGTTGTTTCATATAATAAAAAATAGTGGTCTTTGTTAGAACCAAGACATTTTAGAGACACTGTGACTTGGTAGCTTTAGCAAAACAATAGTTAACTGAAAAGAAGATTTTTTTCTGTGCTAATAGAAGTGATACAGTGTCACAATTTGTAAATTCAGGAAACATCTCTAAAAATAACTCTTAAAAGAACTATACACCTCTCTGAAGTGTAGGATTCTACTGTTGGGTTTGGCTTCCGTGATCATATAAACAGCAGTACCTGTGCTCCTCTCAAAAGAAATATATAGTTTAATACACATGCATCTTAGCGGAGACAAGAGACCCAAATGTGACAAAAAGGAAATTGCTCCCATCTTACAGGGTTTGATTAAAGCTTTAGGCATAGAGCTTTTTAAATGACAAATGCTCAGTGAAATAATATTATGTCTTTATACTCCAGAGGACTATTAATCTGAGGTTTCAGGACTTTAAGAAATGTTAATTAACTAGTTACCATTCATGTAAAGTGTTAGCGTTACAGTCATTTTGTGGGCTGAGAACTGAAGCATGGAAATACTAGGTTCTTCAGAAAGGATGAGATTGGGGTTCTCTTCCACGTGTATTCCCTATCAGGTATTTACAGAGATGTTGACTGCTTATGCAGTAGTGATCTCCATGGATCTTCCATCAAGTTAGCCCAAAAGGAGCAGGAACAATTTTGGGAGAGACTGTGAACAACTTCAGTCATACCCAAAGCAGTATGTTAATGCAGCCTGAAGCTTTGTGTTGGACGCTTGGGAGCCCAAATATGATGGCTAAGAAGCCAGGCAGTGTTCTTAAGGATTTAAAGCAGTGTGTATTCAAGGAAAGAACAGAGACACTGTGGGCCGGTCTGCAAGAAGGTAAAGGTTTGCACCACTTCTTTTTTTTTTTTTTTTTTCCAGAAAGTTGCCTGCTATAACTAGGGTAAATACTGTGCAAATTAGGAAGCCACTGGTCCATCGACATGCATCTCTGCACGGGCTTGCTGAAATCTATCTGTGATTTCAGTATAATTAAAGAGTATGATCACTGCAGAACATCATCACACTAGAAATTCCGGGCAGTGTGGATATAGGAATTGTGCAGCTAATATACATTTACCCTAATGTCTTGTTTCTAACAGAAGCCATTAGCAGATGATTTGGAGGAAGGTGTAGAAGACCCATAGGTAATGAATAATCTGCTGTACATATTAGATATCAACCTATCTTAAATCTGTTTTGAATGTTAAAAATGTGAAGCATGGCATTTTCATATACTTCCCACAATTTCTTACTCAAAGAAATCACTATTTTCAAGTATTACTGGTAACAATTTAACCACTGAATCTCTTTTTGAATCTTGTGAAATTGTTGGTCTCAACAATTTCCCTTAACAATAAATTTTGTAACACAATTACATGCTTATATTATTTTATTATTGTTATTTTGGCATCTCACAACAAATTTCCTCTTGTTTTCCTGTTATAGAACAGCAAAAACTGAAGTTCAAAATCTACCTTTTCTGTAATATTCTGTAATTTTTAGGGGTTTTTTTTAATCACAGTCCTTTCAGGCCTAATTCATGTTAAGGGTAAAAACCAGACATCTTTCCGTTTGCCTGTTCCCTGGCCTGGATCATTCTTCTCATCCTTCTTTTAATTTCACCTAGTTTTGCAGTACCCTATATTGAGATTTTTGCGGCCCATATCATTACACTTTCTTCCAGATGAAGATAGCAGTACTGATTTCTCTAACATTCTCCAACTTGTTCATTATCACTCTTCTTACACATCCCAACATTTTGTTTATTTGTTTCAACCACAGCTAAACATGACCTCAGTCAGTTTTCTAAGCTGATACACTTTTCTAGAATGCTGTGAATCATATAAATAACTCCCTTCTTCCCTTCCACAGCACAGTACTTTGTAGTTATCAAAACTGAGTTTTGCTTGCCATCAGTCTGCCCATGTGATGTTGCCTAATTGGGTCTTTTGAAGTTCCTTCTAGCCCTTTCTAACCTTAATATAAATAATCTGCCATCTACAGATCTTGCTGCTCCCGTTTCAGATCTTTGCTTTCTTTCCAGATCAGTAATAAATATATTAAATCACAGAGAACTATTATTTTACTTAGTAAAATTGCTAATATAATTGTAATATAAAAAAGCCCTAGTTTGACAATTTTTGTGTCTCTGAGAAAGTTAGCCCATTTCCTACCTGTGTTTTAAACTCTCATTGCCATTACCCATTTTAGAATGCCAAGTAATTAAAATACAGTGGCTTAATGCTCATTTATACTCTGGCTCCCTTTTTCATAGACGAAAAGCTATCTGTAATAATAAGAAACTTATAGAAAATATCTCTATTATGGACCATGCTTCTGACACAATGGAAATATTTTTTCCCACCACAGTACAATTTATGGTCTTAGGATGCCTGTGTTACGGGGGGTTTAGCCCACCTCATTATTTCTTAAAAAGAAAAAGATGCCTTATTAAAAAAAATGTAATTTCTGACTTTTGAAACTTGAGTTTTACATGTATAAAAAAGAAGTCGGTGCTCTGGACAAATGTCTAGTATTTTAAGGGTAACATCTGTCAAAAATGTTGATTATTAACAGAACCCCCAGTGAAACTACTGAATTTCCCATAACCTTCAATGGCAGATGGGCCACCACTGGCAGCATTCAAAAGCACTGCCCCTGTCTATAATCATGAAACCAAGTGATAGGAGAGGAGTTTAAAAGAAGGCAGTGACCATTTTGCAGTTCCCTGGTAAGGACAGGGGGATACCGCATGCAGATACCGAATACTCGGTGCAGTATTGCCATCTGTTGGTAACTGCTTGTCAGAGCTGCAGAGAGCTGCTCCAAAGCCTTGGACAACGAACTGCCACGCTGACATGCTGTAGGTTATTACTGTTTTCTGCTTCCGAGAGGCTGCATTTCCTTGGCAGGGCATTTGCCCTGTACTGCGGCATCGCTGGGGAACTGGCTGGACAGGACAGGACAGGACAGGACAGGGGCCCTCTGGCTCCCAGCTCTGGCCCAGGTTGTTCAGACCCTCGTCCACATCTGAAGCTACTACCCACGGCAAAGTCTGTGAAGACCAGGCAGGAATATTTAAGAATCCCACCCACCTCTCCGAGGGGGAAAGAGAAGGGAGTGGCATCTGCAAAATTTCTCTGTGTGACTTTTAAAACCTGTAAAACTGGCGACAGCATATTAAAAACACAGTTCTACTTTCTAGCCAAGAAGTGCTTGTGTATGATGAATCTTATCAACGGCAGTACTTTTTAGTACAAAAGATACGGCGCAGGACCTGGAATCGGGAGTGTGGAGTTCCAGTTCCAGCGACTCATGAAGAAACCCTCAGAGAACCATGCAGAGGTTCACTGTCTCAGCACTGCCAACCTGAGATGCTCTGCAGCAAGTTTCAGGAGTGCCAAGCATCTGTACAGTGGATTCAAGATCTGATACCTCTGCACAAGATCCATCAATATCCACGTTTCCTAAACATGCACATTCCAAAATTTTGTTTTATCTAATGAACCAAAAGTCCTTATGAGGACTATATGAACCATACAATTACTACAACCAAACAATTACTACATACAGAAATTAATTCCAATAGACAAGCGATAAAACATAGAAAGAATCAGCAGTGGGAGCCTTAAACAAAGTAATCATCACCTGTGATTGCTGTCCTGACCATCAAGAAAGACTTAAAAAGTATTCTGAAAAGACAAGCCCAGGAATAAAAATGACAGGGCAGAAAAAAACATGGATATAATGGAGACATTTATTTTACAATACATTGACATTTTCCACACACACACTACCTCATGGCCCAAAGGAAAAGGGTAACTGCTGTTCTCTGTTCTGTATAAGACCTGTATTACTTCTCCCCTAGCAAGTTTTCTCCACTGTTGCAGATTTCAGGTACCCTTTTTTTCCCCCGCATTGTTTAACTGATTTACCTAGCAAAGTTAAATTCAGAGCAATTTCTTCCTGTCTGTCCTTAGCGTGGTTTGCTCTCTCTGTGCCAGACCTGAAGAGTTTGTATCTATCACAGTCTGCGTAAAAATATTACCTCTCTTTGCACGCCATCCCTTTCTTAAAAATTTAGGGCACTTAAATTTATTAGAAATACTTAAAAATGTAGGTATAGATGATCAGCTCAAATATTCCAGAATTAGTACATTTACACAGTCAGTCCTGACCTCAGATTGCTATGTGCTTTTTTTCCTGAAGCCTGCTCCAATCTCATAAAAAGTACGAGTTTCTTTGCTGATCTGAGTGAGCCTTATTCCACCCAATTCACTGTGGTGAGTGTGCCATCGGGTTTCTCCCACTGCTAAAACCAAAAGCTGATGGCTGTGAAGCACTCTGCAAATCTGGCTCCTTTTTTGTATTTGAAACCTGGAACTGGATTTGAAAGTCTGGTCCCATTTCTTACTACCAGTCCTCAGAAGAATTAATTCTACTACTTTCTCTGCAGCCAGTCGAGTATTCTGTTTCATTAGTGGAAAACGAAAGCAGCATTCAGGACTGTGGTTTTGTTTGCTTTCATGTAATAAAATAAGTTAGTACAATGAATTTCAATGGAAGTGGAATTATATATGAAAATTTTTTATCATGCCAGAAAATTTCAATTAGGGGAAATTAGCCACTTGGTTCTTTCTGATAAATTAATCATAGAGATTATCTATTAAACGTGCCACTTAACCTTTCTGCCATAAGTGCCTGAGGCAGTAGCATTTAGGCTCTACACATTCATTTGGAAATATTAATTTCTATGCAGCTGTCTTCCAAAATGGAATTTTCACTTGTCTTTTTTATAAGTAGGTCATTGTGCAGCTGTTGTTAATAGAGACTGGCATTTGTAAAATGGTAAATCCACCATTGTACCCTATAGGTCACAAAATTGATCTCCATCAATTACAGAATATCCTTTACTAAAATGCCCTTTCTTGACCCCGAAGGGTAGCATCCCTTGCTATGATAGCCTTTGGCCTTTTTGGAATGGGAATGTGTTTCAGCCGGTTATTTCGCAAGAGCTGAAGCCCCACTATGTTCACACTATCTGTCTTCCATTAGTTTAAGGTTTTGCCTTGACTCTACATTATCGCTTCCATCTATATTAGAGCTGCCTTAAAATTAATCTTGAGGGAAATTGGTATGACAGCTATCATCTGTCAAAGAAACAGCTGTCTCAACTGCTGAACCTCCCAGGTCCAAATCCTCCTTCTACCCCCTACAACAAAATCAATTGGTCTTTTCAACGTAGACAAGGCCTTACTGTCCCTGTAGTGGTCAGCTGTTGCACAGCTTATGGAGAGACAAGCAACTCCCGGAACAGCTACAAACCTTATCCTGTAGTCTTTAAAGATTAGAATTAGGACCTTGGCCTGGATATCGTTCTCATATGTCATAAAATTTGCATAGCCTGCTGCAGGAGTAGTTTGAACTCTAGAACTGAGGCCTGTATACCCTATATCCTGGGGAAAGAAGCGAGGAAGTAAGAAAGGAAGAGGTCTAAGAAAAGACAATATGAATGGCAGATAATTTGTAAAATTTAAGGGTAATGGAGTAGAGAACATCTCAAAATCTTAGAATAAAGTATTACAAAATAAAGTAATTGGAATTTACGTTATGTGAGCAGAAAGCACATTAGTTACGGATAACAAAATTGGCATTTCAGAAAGCAGAACTGGTAGCAAGACTGTGATGTCACAGTCACAGTTTGTCCATGCTGCAAACTAGAATTAATACATTATTGATTATATTATTATTACCTCAGCCTATACTTTTTTGCACAGGTACAATGAAGTATGAGAAGAACACTTGTAGATTTGGGATGTGAAGTCAAGAAAATCCTGCTGACTTTGGGTTTGGGTGGGATAAACTTGAAGATCTTCAAGGTTTAAGATCTGGAGGATTTGGAGACAATCCAAGTAGTGCAAGGACTGTGATAAAAAAAGAGAAGAGGAAACAAAATTGAAGAGAGCTGTGTTGAAACTTGGACTGAGGTACAGTTGCGCAGTTGTGCTGCATAAGGACATGGGATTCAAATTTCATATGAAAAGGAGAGGAGAAGAACAATTACAAGATTCACAATTGCTACGTGATCAGAGCAGTAAGAAGCTACAGAGCTATACTGTGGTTTGGCAGTTGGAACGGAAGTGGAAAAGTGAGGTAAAAAAAGAGAACTATAGTAATGAATGAGGATTTAAGAAAGGAATTGTCGAAAGACATTTTAGCAGGTCAAGTAATAAGAGGCAGTGAAAACCTGAATGTGAAGAGAGTAACACCTCAGATACCACCCAAGTTTTACAGTGAAAGGCAGGACAGGGGAATTGTCAATTTTGAAACAATAAAAGTGGGAAAGTAGAAGCAAAATTGAGACATCATCACCATTTAAGATAACAGGATAACTGGGAGGACCTGCAAGAGAAGTGAATGTAAATTTGTATACCTGGCAGACTTTTGGCTTGAGGCTAGTCAGTGCTCTGAGAACAATGACTACTGCTGAGAGCAGGAGAGAAACTCAGGAAAAATGTGTGTAAGGGATCCCTGGATTTGGTAGGGATGTGGTGAGACCACTTTAATGAAATCCCATTTGCCCTGGTTTGAGAAAAATCAGACAGGTGAGTCAGCAGCATTTCATGGCTGACTATCAAATGCTATCAGTAAGGCTAACATTTTGAAAAGGATATTTGTTCTCTCCCTGTGACTAATAGGAGATACTTATTAGGCCAAAGAGCTTTACATCCTGGGTTACCACATGACTACAAACAGGAGTCTAGGATTATTGAGGGGTTTACCCTGAAGGCCTTGGAAAGGAAGGAAAATGTGTAAAGTTTACATGGCAGCACGCATGACGACCTAAGTGACTTCTTAAAGACTTACTGGGCACTTGTGTGCTTCTTTGTGGGATCAGCTCCATGGTCCAGTTGTTACTCGTCACTTCATTTTCCTTCCTTACATGAAGGTACACAGGGAACCACATGCACTGGTGGATGGTCAGGTAGATTCAGGCAGTGTGAGAGAAGCAGCTTTGCCTTGGAGAAATTGCCCAAACCTATGATGGGCAGGGATGAGGGTGGCCTCCAAAAATGTAAAAAAAAGGAAAATGTATAAAGTGATTAAGATTTATTTTGCTGAAGAAAAAGAGTTTGGCCTGTTAAACAGTTATTTTAAGTCTGAAAAAGCAATCCTTAGAAACAAGCGAGTGCGAGGTAAGGAAGGACCTTCTTTAGACAGTCTATTATCACTATACCAGAGGTACACATTTGTTGATATAATCAAGCATCAATTAAGAATGTTTTTTGTTTTGCAGCAAGGAAAAAATGCTGATTCTGCTGCTTAAGAATTGGGCTGTGATTTTCGTGATCTGAGTCAAGCTCACGCTCTGTGACTCTGATTTAGGCCCAGATCCATAAAGGGCCCTAGGTGCTTAAAATATGACTTCACTGGGATTTATTCACCTAAGCCGCAGCGAGCAATCTCTGGAATTTGACATACTCCTGTACACACTCGTGTTGGAACAACATTCTGCTTTATGCCCAGAACAGCCTTTTTTCCCCCCGAAGAACAGCGCAGCTGCTCACCGGCCTGCCCCGGCCTGCCGCCAGAGTCCAGCCCCGCCACCCCGCCTCAGGCCCGTAAGCTCCTTATGCCACGGCCGGGGAAGCCAAGGTTCTCGGGGCAGCCAACGTGTCGTGCAGGGGCCATCTGAAGTAGCAGCTAGATGATGCTGGCAAAAAGGGTGGGAACCCCCTTGGGGGGGGTCTAGCACAGGTTTCGGGGTGGCGTTGATGCCGGCCGGGGTTCAGCGCCACATCCCTACCCTGAGGCCTGGTGCCGGGCCCACAGCGCCAGCGGTGCTGCCCTCACCGCGCTCCGCCGGCCTTCGCCTCGCCTCGCCGGGCCGTGGGGCCGACGCGGCTTAAAAATGACCCCGGGGAAGCGACATTGGTTTTAACCAGGTCAACTCCCTGCGCGCCGGGCCCCGATGCCACCGCGGCGGCGAGCAGGCCGGTAGGCGAGGCAGGTCCCCGCCGCCTCGCACCGGCGCCCCGTGACAGGGAAACCGCTCCACCGGGGCGCGCTGCACAGCCCCGAGGGCCGGCCACCCCTCCGCGGGGGCGACTAGCGCTCCCCGCCCCGCCGCTGCGGGCCACCGCCTCCCCGCTGAGAGGGACCCGCCGGCGAAGCGCTCGGCCCTCCCCGCTGGCACGGCAGCGAGGGAATCCCGGCGCCCGGCGGGGCGGCCCGCAGAGGGGAGGGGGGCCGGGGCGGGGCCGGCGGCGGGAGGCCGAGCTCGCCGCTATAAAAGCGGAGGCGGCGGCAGCGGCAGCTCCGTTCGCCGTGCTCCCTTCCGTGCTTCAGCCAGCGCCCGCCTCAGCCCTCCCTAGCCGCTAACATGGCGCTCTCCGGCGACCCCCATTTCAAGAAGCTGGTGGAGTGGCACAAGGCGAACTCCTCCAAGCTCGTCCTGCGGCAGCTCTTCGAGGCCGACAAGGATCGCTTCCAGAAGTTCAGGTGAGGCAGGGCGGCCGCCGCCCGCCTTTCCCCCGCGGCCGAGCGGGGCGGTAGTCGCCCCTGCCCGCCCCAGCGACCGCCGCGGTCCGCCGGGCCCTCAAGCTGCCGGCACGCTGGGAGCTTCCGCGTGCGAGGCCCGGGGCTGTGCGGAGCCGGCTCCCTCCCTCCTTCCCTCCCTCAGGTGGGCCTCGCCGCGGGCGGGATGCGGCCTCACGGCGGAGCCCCAGCGTTTTTAGCGGGGCTCCGCTCCTTCCTGCCGGTGCGACGCCGGGAAGGGCAGCGGGGCCCGGCGGGGGAGGACACCGCGCACGCCGGGACGGCTGCTCGGCTCGCCGCCGCTCCCGCCGGCCTGAGGGGGAGGCCGGGGGAGGGCGGCTGGAGCCGCGCCGGCCGGTGGGAGGCCGATGGCAGGCCCCGGGCGGGCGGGGGGCAGCCCCCGAGCAGGGCGGCCCTGCCCGCTCGTCCTTGACTCATCCTTGCAGCAGGGTACGTGCCGGGAAGCACAGCGCCGGGCTGCGGCTCGCACAGCGGCATTGTGGGTCCTGCGTTTGTCAGTCTCTCGTACCCGCCGTGCTTAGTCACGATAAGATCGCGAGGAGCCATCCACCCGTGTGTGCCCCTACCTGTCAGCAGCGCGGCCGTGCCCACGCCAGCCCCGGAGTGGGGAGCCGGGGGGTGTTGGGCAGGTTTAGCCCTCCCTTGCCTCACGCTGTGCACGTTACAGCACATGCATTGCGGCGTGCTTTTGCTGGAGGAGGAAGTAAGACGTGGAAGCCGTATGATAAAGCGTTCAGCGGTTTCATCCTGTAAAGCGGGACTAGTGTTTTCTGTACGCCGGAGACTGTGCTGAGAAGTCGTGTGTGTGTGGTGACATTGTTGGACTATACCAGCAATTTGAAAAGTCCAATACTATGTAGAGGCATCCCTGACCTGAGTTTTAAAATGAGCCTGGGTAATACAGGTATGGTGAGCTTCAGCTCACAAGCGTTGAGATGACTTGTTGCATGCATGAAGCTTTCCATTAGCATGCTAGGTAAAGTGATTCTTCTTTCCTCTTGAGCTCATTAGATACTTCTTAAATTGTAATTAAACATGGCATATGAAGTCCTGCATACCAGTATACAAGAGCTAAATTGTCATTTGCGTTGGTGGGAAAGGTATGCTAAATTTTCAGAGTGTTGACTTCATCTAGCTCTTCTAGCAGGACTTTTTATACTGTCAAAGAACTTTATTAATATTACCTTATACAAATCTACTTGCTCTCCTCTGAGAGCTAGTTCTGGTTGCAGCTTTTCCTTATCTCCAGTATATCCCAAGAGACTGAATTTGGTAACATCCTGGGAACAAAAGAAAGCTGAAGCAAAGTAGGTAAATAAATCAAAAGGTATGATCAAGAGGTTTCTTAGAAGGTTCTTTCCTGAACGTCTTAAGCAAGTACTCTTATTGGGGATAGCACTGCATCTCATTGGCTGTCACTTCAGTATTATCCAAGCTACTTTAACCATAAAATATACTCTCAGTCTCAAATAGTCTGCATCTAATTGCTCTTGTGAATGTATAATAGACTTTTTTGAGTGTTACACTGTCACTGTGTACAGTAAACCAAGGAGAAGATATTTGACAACTGTTGTTTCAGGCACATATTCATCTCTAACATGTTTTCTCCATGGTGAAAGTAGTCAGCATGTCTCCTAGAATGTGTTTATCTCTTTTTTTTTTTGTGTGAAACATTCTTTACCAAGGTTATCTGTTTCAAATGGCTGCTCAACGTAATGTCGCCTTGTGCTGCCCATAAGGATAGGAAGGAGTCAGTGTTTTAAGTTTACTTAATCTATCTTAATCCTTTCTTTTCATGATTTCAGTCATCTTTCTTGATAAACCTACACATTGTGGCCTCCCAGGAGAACTTCCTCATAGCAAAATACAATTGCAGAACTGACAGCCTGGGTTAGTTTGACAGATCTGCCTGTATACTTCTTGCTGATTGCCACTTTATGAGCCAGATCAGCAGGAGGGTGGTGGTGAACATCTGTTGAAAGCCTAAGCAGTCTGGAGGCTTGGCCACAGGGTCCTCTGTAGTTTGCACCTCTCTCCTCCTGCTCCTCTCACTTAGTTCTGCTAGGTATTATCATAAAATCATTGACTGTCTCCCTTCCTTTAGAAGGAAAAGAGAAACCTATACCCATGTAAAAGTGCTTCCTGACGCTGGTTCTAGAGAAATTTCAGACTGGTGTGAATAATTTTTAATCTGTGTATTTTATCTCTGAGCACAGGTACCTATTTAATGTTATTATAAGAACCTTGCACTCACTATGTCCTACAGAATATAGAAAGAAGATCCTTTCTTCATTTTGTCCTTTTTTTCTTCCTTGGAGTTTGTACATCCTGTTTTCCTGATTGGGAGTGTAGTCAAACCTGTAGGGTACACGTTGGCTTCCTTTGCCACCCAAATGTAAGGTCTGGTAGGAGCAGTGGGTCCTAACAACATGACTTGTTCACTAGAAGAACTTGACTAGTTTTGAAGGGGTTAGAACTGATATGATGCAGCCATCATAAAACCCAGCAGATAATAGATACCTGGATCCTGATTAAGGTATCCTTGATGCAAATAGCTGACGCAAGATATAAAGCGCTAGACTTACACTTCTAGTTGGCTTGTCCATTATGAAGGATCAGAAAGAGCCTCCAGACTAAATGGAAAACATGCCACCAGGGAATCCATGTGTAATAATACACGTAGGGGTTGCATACAGCTTCTTTAGTTTGTGTTTAGATGGGAGGTGAAATCATTCTGAGATGCTGCAGGTGACCTTCCGATTAAGGGCTGCATCACTTAAGTGTGGATGTGGCTTACGTGACAAGTCTCTAGTTCCACCCGGGTAGCGCTGCCATTAGCTGCTGCATTGCGGAATGGGTAGTGTAGCAGAAAGCAACTGAGCTGCAGGGTTTGGGGCTTCTGTTGAAAGGGTGGCTCTCTTGGTGTAAGGGTTTAGGATGAGATTACATTGCATGCTACATGTTCCCCTTGTGTGTGGGGAAGTTGCATCTGGTAGCCATTGCTTGCTTTTTTTGCATGAAATGTCTCAGGATGCCATCTTTCTGCAGTTTCTTCAAATGAGTAGTGATTTGAATCCAACCAGAATTTCATGGGATATTTTGTTTTCTAGGTCTAATGAGACTGATTTATGTAAGTAAAACAACAATAAATTGTTGAAGTAAGGCATAGGTCAGGTAAATATAAAGAAAAGATCTTAAGGATTTCATGGTCATGGAGTAGAACACTGGGAAAGTCTGTGTTTCTTTATTAAACTGTAGTATGAGTTCTGCTGCTCTAAAGTGTAGAAGTATTAGTATACTAATGGCCTTGCTGTATCATTAGTAAAGTGTGTTCAAATCTGAGACCTATCTGTAAATAAATTGCATCAAATCTCAAATAGAATGACTTGCAGGATTTGTTCTTATTTTTTTTTCTGTACTGTATCAACAAATAGCAAATTTGGCAGGTGAGAGGTAACAGTCCTTCCCTTAGCCAGCTGTATTTCAGGTATCCTTGCACTGGATGGTCAGGGTTTCAGGATTACTCTTTGCAGCCCACTGAAGAGAAGGGTGGTTAACAGTATTGGTGCTGTTTTTCCTTACTTTTATTCTCCCCTATAAAAGAAAAGCTTTTCTAAGATTGTGCTTGAAGACACCTTCCTTTCCTTAGTGTCTCTTGTATTTTAAGACCAGAAAAAGGATGTTACTGTGTTTATCCTCAAGTTAATGAAACCACCCAAATGTCTAGGCCTTGCTGATTATTACTGTTATTGCAAGTTCAGCTCCATTCGTTCTTTGCAGAGTCTTGCCTGCTCTGTCATATTATGTCTGTTTGGAATAGCAATTATGGCATGGTTTGTCCCTGCGGAGTCTCTGGCATATGTGGTCACTAAAATAACGGTGCATATTTCTGTGCTCAAGTATTGGGAAAGAAAAAGCAGGGGAGATATGAACAACACAGAAACATTGAGAATTTAGATGCATGCAATTTCCTGTGGCTTGTGCGTGTGGAGCAAAAGTGAGAGTAATATATAAAAGGTTGTCTGTGCTTTTATAGAAGGCCTACTGAATTACTTACAGGACTTTGATTCTTCAGTTTAGAGTAAGTGTGTATATTTGGCTGTAAATTAGTGCAAAGAAGAAATGAGTAGAAAGCTGTGCTGTAAAGGCCTAGAGGGACCGTAGAACTTGTCACATAGATACAAGGCTGGTAAATACAAAGGGGCTCACTTGATTTTTGTTGGACTAACATTTCTGTGTTTCATCTCGCATGTAAACCTGAAAGTCCTTGTATTTTGAAGTGTTAGGCTATAGCTTTCAGATGAGGATTAGTTAAATAATTTGGAGACTTCTACTGAGTTGGAGAGGACAGTGAGACTACACTGTGCACAAATGGGCTGCAATTCTGCACAGCAGTTGACAGAATGTTTTTGTACATGAAGTTGTACAGATTTAAAAATCAGATTTGTTCAAGTCTCCATATAAAAGAATGACTATATCTGTTGAAAGGAGCTGTAGGAAGGCAGTTTAATTTTTTAGCAGCAAAAGAACACCGTAAGCTTTTTCCTGTGATATATCAAGGAAAAGCTAATTATTGCTAGAGAATGCTAGTGGCTCAGTGAAAACAGAATGATTGTCCAACTGTGCATTAAATATACTTCATTGAATTTGGCCTCTTGCAAGCAGAAGGTGGAAACTATAATTTAGCTTGTTGAAAACCGTACTCTTCAATTAAAACAACACGCTAGTAAGTCATTTTATGAAACTTGTGGGGCGCATTGGTCCCTCAGGTCATCTTTAACTTAGTATCATTAGGATTCCAATTATATTGTAATCTGTAGAGGAGTTATCATTGTCTTGTTTAAAACAGTCACTTCAGGAGTGTGCAATTAAACAACCTGTTTGTTTTGACAGCTTGACTCTGAATACTGATCATGGGGATATCTTACTGGATTATTCGAAGAACCTTGTTACAGAAGAAGTGATGAAAATGCTGATGGAACTGGTAACTCTTTAAAATGTTGGATTAATAAACCAAATAGGTTTTTTAAAAATTAACTTTTACCTGACTGATTATTCTAGTATTGATTATATACATTTAGCTCTGAATTTGAGAGACTATCAAAGTTAAAAGGCATCTGTGTACAAATCTTGGCACTGTTCAAAGTCTTGCATTGTCCTTTAGCCCCAAAGTACAAGGCCAGTTTTCAATGCACAGATCTGTTTCTTGTGCTCAGTGAAAAGATTTTTGTCTGTGTAACAGACCAGCTGGCATATGGCACTGTTATTGAGGTGTACAGTAAAATAAGAGATTCATAAAGTTGTAAGAGAAGGTGTTGTCTTCTATACCTGCAATTGAAACAATGCTTCATCCGTCATACAGTCTTAGTTTTGAGATTCGTTTGCAATTGGATGTATTTTAAGAAATAAGTTTGTGTCATTAACTTTCATTTAGCATGGTGTCCATATTTACAACCCTTTGTTAACTATTGGCTCAGCCAAAGGCTTAGACCAGATAGGACACAAATTTTTAGAAAGGGAAGAACTAGCAAAAATAACCATAGCAAAATTACCTTTGCTAGCCTTCAGTTTAAAAAAAAAAAAAATCTACCCTGGTACAAAGAATCATTATGAATCGCTATAGCAATATGACAAGACAAAACTGAGTAAGATGGATTCATGGCATCTTGGTCATTCAGTACATGTTACTGTGCAACCTCTTAAGGAAATAAACAGCATGCATAAAAACACTTGCTTTAAAATAAGAGAGTCAATTTTTAAGCTAGAATCTAGTGGATCTTTTAATCTAATATCGTATTTTTTGTTTCACTGTCTTATGTAGTAAATGTCCACACTCTTTAACGTAGCTGGACCTTTGTAGTGCATGTTGACTTCTTACTATTTTTAAGAGGAATCTATTTTTACATTTCTCAGGCAAAGTCAAGGGGTGTGGAAAGTGCCAGAGAACGCATGTTCAGTGGAGAGAAGATCAACTTCACTGAGGTAAGGCTATTTCTGTCTATGGTTCTTTCCCCTCAGTTGTGCCTATATATTATGGATGTTCACGCATCTGTGTAAGAAAGTCTTGAACAAACTTACTCTCATTGCTACTCTGAAATGCTGAGTGGTTGTACATGTTTGCTTTACTACTTACACAAGAAATTTCTACAGCTCTGACAAACACAGAAGAAAATGTGTGTGAATAAAGCTATTCAATCCTCCCTTCGACACACATCTTAATTCTTTTAAGAGATTTTTGGTGGTATATTTTTTTTTCTTGTCTTTTCTTCCCTCTTTTGTAGAGAGGAAGATGAGTTAGATCTTGCAAAGGGCATGGAGCAGAGTATTGCATTCCAGGTATCCCTTACATGCTTTTGCCTAATGTCAGTGTTCATAAAGCTTAGGAAACTGCCTACAAAGTTTTAGTGAGGATTGTGTAAGACTTTCTGCTGTGGGTTGTTGATGCTACTTATCTTTGGGTACGTTTAACAGTAGAGACTATAAACACTCTTGGGAAATTCGCCACCCATTTCAGTGAGAGGATGAGTATCTTCCTCTTTGTAGATCTTAAGGTTGTAATTATGGTTAAATCTTCACTAAAACATACAGAAAACCCAACTGTAACTTTTTTCTGAAATTAAAAATAGGATGAAAACTGAAAACTCAATAGTATAGTGTGATTTATTAGTCTGCCTTAAATATTAAAGCCTATTTAGTGTGTTTGAGGTAAATTCACAGAAATCAGTGTTTCCTTTGACTTGGTTATTGACTGATTTAGCTGTTGCACAAGCTGTTTGCTTAAAGTAACTCAGCAGTTGGACATTGTATTGTTTATGAATACTACATGTTTGTAAAAATGCAGAGACAGAAACAAAGCTTCACTGGAGAAATGGTTCCTCTTCCTTCTGTATTAATGCCTTCAATTCACAGATGTAACTCTAGGGGAAAAAACGGTGGAGTCTTAAATCTGCCTGGAGATTTCTGGTTTCTTGGACACTGCCTCTCACTAGCCTCATGTAACACAAATTATTAGCCCATCTCTGGCCATATATTATGGAGTTGCTCTTCATTGTCTGCATGAGAGCAAATGTAGCAGCTGAAGTCTTTTCAGAAGGGTGCAATTTTCACAGAAAGCACTTAAACATAATATTAAACTGTGTTTGGCTTCTGCTTCTAGCTCCCCATTTTGCTACTGTCTTGATATGGCAACTTTAGGTAGCAATTAGCTGCATGATGAGTCTAGAAACATCTTTTTCATTATCAGTCAGAAGTTGACTTGGTTTGTTTCATTTTTTCTGTTTGTATAGAATATCAAATCAAGTTGATTTGGCTCTGGAATATGAGCATGTGGACAATGAAATTGTCATGAGACCTTAAAACCAGGATGCTGTCGAAACAGCATGGCTGAATAAACCTGAAGTAATAAGACAGAAGGGAGCTGCTTAATGGCAAGAATGAACTTGTCTGCTGTTCTTGTTCTGATTGAGAACGTTTTTTAGCTATTTGTCTTAAGTATTTAAGACTTGTCTGTATTTGGTGCTGCAGGTGTTGGCTGCATGGTTTGTGCTTATGTGGAAATTCTTCATAGTGTGCCCAAGCATGTCATTGCCAGGTGTTTGTCCCAGATAAGTTAAAACTTGCAGCTTGACATGGCACAAAGACAGTGCATTACAAGGTAACTCATGTCTGACCTCTTGTTATGGGGACAGTTTTCATAGCCCACCCAATATTTAGAAAGTACTTCTATTTAACAGTAGACATCAGGTCAAATATGACTGCTTCTCTTGATCAAGACAAAGCTTCTTTCAAGCTTGATAGTGAGCAGTATTTCCCAAATAATACAATTCCATGGCTGAGTGTTGAAAAAAAAAAAAAAATTTGCCCCTGTTCACCCCAAGTTTAAGAGAGTACACTTTGATAATTAGCAACTGAAAGAGCTTTTTCGTATTCCAAGTCAGTAACCGCAAACTCAATGATTTTTGAATTAGCGTTTGGTATTTAAATCATAACTTGGCAGTTCATATTGTCTGTGTTGTCTTTGTCTCACAATGCCTGTCATTGTAGCAAGGAACAATGAGGCAGAGCAGACTAATTTTTTAATTTGTTCATTAGTATTGACTAACTCCTTCATTCTAGATTAAAGCTATTAAGCTCTTGAAGAGGTGAATCACAGGCCAGATTTCAGTGCTTTGGCTTGTGTATAACTGTGGAGAATTAATATAATATGGTGCATGCTAACAGATTTTTTTCTCATAACACAACTACCACCTATCTGGTGTGCAAGTATTCAGGGAATGTTTAATTGTGGGCAGTGGATAGAAGAATGTGGCTGTTGTATTTGTTTTTGTCAGCTGTTTAAATACATAGTTGTCTCTTCCTATATGAAATGGATGGGATAATTGGGAAAATGCCAGAGAAAATAACTTTGCTTGTTATAATTGATTTTTTTAGTATTGTCATTAATAAGAAACAACTTCATCCTTGTATACCTGAAGCATGCCAAAATAATTAAGATCAATACTGAATACTGCTGAATTCCGAACCTCAATCCTTAAGTGCTTTTCAAGGGATTTTGAGCTTTCTTTTCAAAGTAAACAAGTAAGCTGTTTGTTTACTTTGCATATCATATGCTTTTGTAAGCCCTCTGCGCTGATTCTGTGAAGTGAGAGGGTGATTTAGATAGATGGTGATAAGTGTATGTATATATATACAGATACACACACACTACTGCTCTACTAATTCCAGTTAAACTAAAGGATTTTTAAGTCTTGAAGATTGTACTACCTTCTGGATGAGGCACCTAAGGCCCCTGGGAACAGTTTAGAAATAGCTTCATCAATTTTTTCCTTCTTGTTTCAGAACCGAGCTGTGCTTCATATTGCTCTGAGAAATCGTTCCAATGTGCCAATACTTGTAGATGGGAAGGATGTTGTTCCAGAAGTAAACAAAGTCTTGGACAAAATGAAACACTTCTGCCAGGTATAAAGTACCACCATAGCTTAATTTTCATATTTGTTCTATACCCAGCCAGGTTCTTACATGTGTTGTGAAGCATTGATTGTAGGCTGGTTCACATGAATTATTGTGCCCTTGTTTGAGGTTTATAATAGTTCTGGCTCAGGCATGGAGTTGGAGCTGTTCTTAGTATGATTCGCTTCTCTCTCTCTCTCTCTCTCTGTTCCTGGTTGCGTTTTTCTTTAATGGGCTCTGTAGATGTTGCTCTTAGCAGTAATCTTACATTTACTTGAGAAGCTCTTTAAATCACTAATTACCATTCAAATGTTGCCTTATTTCTTCTTGCTACTTTTTCAACTACTTGACTCTATCAAGTAGAAACTGCTTCTTAAAACTGGTTGAAAATCAGGAGAGAGGTAGAAACTGCCAGTTCACTTGCAATTTGATTATGCTCTACTTAAATAGTTTCTTAAAGGCTTCGGTTTTAGGTCAGATTCCTTTAAGAGTCTATTCTGTTTGCAGTTTTAGCAACATGAAAGTTTTTTTTTAGTTCCCTAGTTAAACACAGCAGTTAACCATTGTCTTCAAATATCATTAATTGTTCTTTTATTCTGTTCATCTTTAAAATGTAGGCATCTGTCAGATCAGTTGAGGAAATGTTGTGAAGAACTACATCGTTGCACAAAGTCAGATTTGTGTGATAAAACTAATCAGTAAAAGCTCACTGAATAGTTTTAGTGCATTTTAAACATGGCTGTGAGGACCTGGACCTGCTTGGTTGCTATTGTCTTATACAGGTGGTAGTGGCCCATATGTCTGCCAACTCATAATTGCTAACCCATACAAAATGAGCCTGGATTATGTCCAGTTCCTAATGGATAAATTCCAAAACCACAATAACTGACACTAATTGGTCTGAATTTGGTAGTTTCTTCAGATAGTGTAAGAATTGAGTGGCCACAGAAATTCAGTGGTCTGTTTTCCACTGTAGAATTTTTAGCTGATTAAGCTTGTTAGCAAAAGAAGAATTTTCACTGGTGCCACCCTCTTTATTGCTAGATGGTTTCAGTCATCAGAGCCTCCGAATATCGCTTTCCATGCAGATGTATCTTCTCTGCAAAATAAAAATCATGTTAAGCAGTTCCTTTGGAAAGATTAACGAAGATGCTTGTTTCAGTTGACTCTCTTAGGCAGATGGGATTTTAAGACTATGGCAACACCATCTGCAGGCCACAGGAATGATGTATACTAAAAATGAATATTCTGTTTGGAAAAACAAAGCTTAACTTAAACATCTGTAGGGAAGAAGAGCAACTATCAGCATAACCAGATGACTTGTAGAAGAATTGCTTTAGAATTGGGGAGCGTATATGGAAGTGTGCATGATACTAAAATATTTTTGTGATTGGAACAAATTTAATGCATAGGTGGTACCTGATGGACAAAATTCAGTGCAGTGTTTTGCTATTACTCAATGATTGTAACTTTGTCAGAACTCTCAGTAACTGTTAAAAAGCAAGAATAAAGCAGAAACCTGTACTATGTGCTGGTAGGGTGAAGCCCAGAAATAAATCTTAATGCAAAACATATGCAATAGAAAAGCTTTTTGAATGTTTGGTTTACCAATAAATCTCTATCTCCATGGCTTTATTCATATTTTAATGTCTTCCAGTTTAGTTAGCAAAGTTGCCTCTAATTAAAGACGCTTAAAGAATCCCTCTGGGTTCAGGTATTTGTTGCAAATAGTTTAATGCCCAAGACTTCTTAATTTTTGGCTTTATTTCTCTTGCCTTTGCCGGCACTCTGTTGTAAATGCTATAGCAGTCAACACAGAAGGAGAGTTTGATCTTGCAGTGTGGTTTTAAATATGTGCATTAGACTTCTAACACTTAATGAAGTGTCATCTTGGACATAATCAAATGTCTACCTAAGAAGGTAGCTTTCAGTGTATGCTTTAAACTCTAGAAGCTTGAAAGTTGTCTTTGGAGACTTTCTACAACAATGCCTGAAAACACAGCCTATTCCCAGTGTTAGAATCACTCAGTTTAGTTTAAGCATATAATAGTCATTACAACATATTTTTTTGCCGCAGAGAGTCCGTAGTGGTGAATGGAAAGGCTACACTGGAAAGGCAATCACTGATGTGGTCAACATTGGGATTGGTGGCTCTGACTTGGTAAGCTCCTGACTTCTCTACATCTTCCACGCCTTTTTGTGTGTGCACATGCTTGTAATGAAGATAAAATCTAATTGTTGCTTCTATCTAGGGCCCTCTGATGGTAACTGAAGCCCTGAAACCATATTCTAAGGGAGGTCCTCGTGTTTGGTTTGTATCCAACATTGATGGTACTCATATAGCCAAAACTCTGGCTGAGCTTAAACCAGACACTACGCTCTTCATCATTGCATCAAAGGTATGTCTAATACCTGTGTGATTTTTGTCTAACTGTAAAAGATTCAGTCAGAATGGGGATCTGTCCACAGGAAGGTGTAGATCAGGGACTTTTAGTGTGGACTATTTCTAGAGGCCTATTGTGATTTGTCCTAAACTTGCAGTACAGGCTTATGTTGCTACTGAAATACTTGGGGATCCAGATGTCAAGTGCTGAAAATGACTGAACCTCAACAAGTAAGACACATGAGCAATTTCATGTTGTTTAGGGTGTATTTCTCAGTCAACACAAATTTAAGCTTTATTCACAGAAGTTTATTTTGCTGCATTCCTCTGTGGGTGGAATGTAGGATCCTATGTGGTTATTTCTTTGAAATTCAAGACCTTGTTGTCTCATTCCTTACTTCTGTTTAAGGTTCCTTTTGGTCCTTTATCTGAAGTAAAGTGTTACTTGTTAAACAGCATTGTTTTTTGCATTTTATGTTATGAATTGCATGTAGTTTGGGAATCTTTATTCAGTTATAGGATAGTTTCAAACTACCTTCACTTAAATTAACTTAAATGCCGAGTTCCTTGAGCACTGTAAATACTGAGCTGCTTTACTTACAAAGAGGTAAAGATAGTCTGCTGGTAGTTTATAAGATGACACTTATTTCTGAATACAGACTTAATAGCTGCCTTTTTTAAGTCTTGCCTTGCTAATAGCTTATTCTGTAAATGTAATTGCTAGCTGCTGTCTTCCTTTGAGGAACGCTTCTGTCTTAGCAGAGGAAAATAATGAAGACAAACTTCATAGTTATGTAACTTGGGTCGCCTTCATTTGTAAAGCACAGTAGAACCTTTTTGCTTGTTGAAGACAGAATCTGCAACAAATGAACATGTGTGTAATGCTGGCCGTGGTCTACTGTGGCGCTCATTATCTTCTCTTGGCAATACTGCAGCCGAGCAACAACTTATGGAATAATAAGGAAACTTCACAAAGTACTACTAATGGTCACTTTGAATAATTGAGTTCAAGGATCACGGTTCAAAGACTTAGAAGACTGCCAAATTGAAAGAGTAACACTTAAATTTCTGTTTGCCAGACTGTAATTAAATAACGGGATATATTTGGAAGAGGATGAATGGCATTTTTTTCCATAACAGGCTTGTGTTTCATAATGAAATATTTTGGGAGATGGATGAGAGTAGGTTGAATCTAGTCTTCACCCTTAAAGCTAAATTTTGATGGTTGAGTAAATCAGAATGGTTGTAGATATTTGCAAAACTGCATGACTGAACTTCTGTGCACACTTCATGAAGCAGGAAAATGTTTTCCTCTAATCAGCAAAACAAAATTATGGCAAGAGTCTTAGCAGAAATGCATGTTCCTACATGAAAAGTAGGAATTGAGGAACAAGAGGACAATCCAGCTAGGTTATCCTGTTTTGATGCTCAATTAGTTCCTTCTTAGTTGAATGGTAAAACTTTGTATTTAGTGGAAGACTAAAGTAGAAAATTTTGGTCCCAAGGTTTTGCATAACAGTTTGGGGGAGGGAAGGTAGGAAATGGGGAATAATTATTCCAATTCCAGATATGTGCTAGTTTAAAACTAGATAGTTAGATCTAGTGACGCTAGTCTTGACTGGATTGATAAGCTTGCTTTTTTGCTGAAATCTGGCAGCAGCTGTCTATTATGAACATGTAGAATCACTCTGCTCTGGTTATTTGGAACGTGTGGTTTAGCTGCCTGAACTTGTTTAAATTTGAAGTACAGTGTTTTACATACTTCCTTGTTTTCTGATGTGCAGACTTTCACCACCCAAGAAACTATCACCAATGCAGAAACGGCCAAAGAATGGTTCTTGCATGCTGCTAAGGATGTAAGTCTAATATGTTTAGGTTATGTAACAGAATGCAACAGCTTTTTGTTGTGCAGTTTCTCCCTGGTCATTCTGTGTCCTTTGGAGCAGAGCCAATAGCTGCCCAAACGTAAGCTGTATAGCTCAGCGAATGCTGTACTTAGGGCATTTCAGTGCTTCATGATTAGTGACAGGCTGTTATGTCTGATTGAAGTGATAAAACCACCAGTTTTTCATTATAAGTAGTTGTCATGCATTGGTCCCCCAAATCCTGCTTGCTAAGTATTAGTGTAGCGGTTGCATTAGAGCTGGCTAATAATTTGGTGGAACCACTGATACGGGAATCCAAGAATATGGTGTCTATGTGGCATTACCTTCCAATTATTGGTAAATCTTTGAAAACTAGAAATGAAGCTATGGTTGGAGTGATATACTACCATTTCTATGGCAGATGGCTGTGCTATGAATAGAAACTATGTATTTGGCTCATCCTCTCCTACTTCTAACCTTTAAAAGAAAAAAGCAGATGCTGCCTGCTCAGGTAATTAAGGTGGTCTCTAATCTGTTCTAGTCAGGGTAACTGTACTTAGTTTGAAAGCTGGGCTTTGAAATTCCTCATTACACTACTGTTGCAGACACTCATCTTTGTTTACCGGAACACTTACTGAAAGACCAAAGTCTAAATCTGGAGCTTGAGATTTATCAGTACTTCCAATTGTCTTGATCTTTTGACCCTAGCCGGAAGGGTAGCACGTGTACAGCAAACTCCATCTGCTCCAAAGTGGTGGTAGTGATGTTCCAAACTGATAACATACTCTTAAGGAAATAGTGTGCTGCTCTAAGTAGTGACTGCTTCCAGAGGGTTTCCTGAGAATATTATCAGAATGTTATCTTCAGAGAGGCCTGCGCCCAAATCCCATACTGAATGTGCATAAGATAACTTCAAGTTGATAACGCAAAAATCACTGACAATAGTCAACAGTATTTTGTTTAAATGTAAATGGTAGCATATCAGCTTTATGACCAGAAATCAAAATTATCATTCTAGATCTAACAGTCTGTTTATTTTTAAGCCTTCAGCTGTGGCCAAGCATTTTGTTGCCTTGTCTACCAATGGTGTAAGTATAATAAATATTTTATTTTTTCCTATGTACCTTTAAGATGGTCTCATTTTAAAATCCAGTAAGGAAGCCTATCTTAAGACACCATTATGTGAATACCAATAGCTAGCCTTCATCTTGAAAGGAAGCATATTTTTTTTCCTACTGAAAATAAATGAATCTATTCTACAGAGTGAACTGTAGCAAGATTGGACCTTCATTATAAACTTTTGCTTTTTCTGCTAGAGCTTTAAATCTGAAATCAAGATTTCTTATACTTTAAAATGACTGCCCCGTTACTAGTGTTACCTGTAATTGCTTAAGTGTATGTGAGTGCAGTTATGTAAACAAATATTAGTCTTCTAGACTCAAGTAAGTGCTGAAGTGATGCAGGTAGTTTGTGTAAATAATCTGTATCTTATGACAAGCATAATGTACCCTGATGTGGTGTTTTATGCAAAAATCGTAAGTCTTCATAAGTAGGAAGACGAATAACAATTAGAAAAAGACTGCAATAATTGAGAGGCTGTTAGGTACTGTGGTGGGAAGTTCCTTTCTTCTGTTCTGGTTCTGTTAAATGTGAACTGAGTGTCAGTCCATCTCCTAACCATATTGCTGCTTAGACTGATCAGAAAATGAGTGTATGTTAGTCACTTTTATTTGAGACAACTGTGATAGCGATTTCTGGAAATGAAGCTATACTTTTTTCTGATGGATGCTATGTATTTTTGAAATAGAGCATGTAATTGGGGAATTGTGTATGTAGTAAGTACTCAACTTGTGTTTTGTATTTGGTAGACAAAGTTTGAGAATGTTGGTTTTACTTATGGTGTTCTTAAATGCTTTTTTATTCTAGCCTAAAGTTAAAGACTTTGGAATTGACCCAGAGAACATGTTTGAGTTTTGGGATGTAAGTAAATGTCTAATGTTGTGTGGTAGATCTTAACTGTTAGAATAATCTAACTTGCTTTAGAAAATGCAAACTGGATGTCAGGGAACTGCCAAAACACCTAAATTATAGTAGTTGTATTCTCTGTACTGAAATGTCTGAAAACTTGTAACTACAGGCAAATTGAGAAAATGTCAGGCAAGCAAAATGGTCTTGTCACTAGGCCGTTCCATTAAAATCCTGCAGTCAAAGGTCTGAACAGGAGCCTTCTATATTCTTGGCTATCTAATCAGCTGTTGGGTAACAGGAGATACAAGCCTTAGCTTATTCCTTGGTGTAAGTAGTTATTATAAGCTGTGACATTTGACTGTTGGGGTCTACTGTATATAATCTAGGCCTGTAAAGGTCAAACATCAGAAACGGGAGCCTAATTTGATATTTTGTAGCACATGCATATTTTAAGTATACTGCCCTTAGTCTTGGCCCTTACACTTAATCAGAAACGGATTGGCTTATGTCTCACTGACTGTGGGCCTGACAAACTGGATTTTAAAGCTGCTGTTTAGAAATGCCCTAGAGCGTTACTGTTCACTAGATAGTGTCATAATCTTGCTGAAGCAGGCTTTACCTATAGAGGAGTGAGATTAGGAAAGCAGTTAATACAAGCTGCAAATTTAGTATTTGGAAGTGAACTGGAATCATCAAGGGATCTGCTTCAACAGATGTTGTTTAACTCAGACAAGTGGGATAACTTTAAAGCATCAAAAAATGCATACTTGAAGATTCATTAGGGGGCTATGGTAAGGTGCAGCTTCCCTTGACCGTGCTATATAATGTGTAGTGAGTTATCACCAGAAGAAAATATTGATTTTGCTGAAAACAGTGTAAAGAGATGCTGCTATTTCCTAATAGTTTGAATAAGTTTGAATTCAAAAGCCTTGCACTTCTTCTGTCTAAACCAATCTCTTGTTTTCAGTGGGTTGGTGGCCGCTACTCTCTGTGGTCTGCCATTGGTCTCTCCATTGCTCTGCATATTGGTAGGTATTCCTATGATACAACAATGCCAAGAATTAATCTGTTTGCTTCAGGAATAGAACTACAAAAGGCATTAACAATAGTGGATCATGGATGAGATTTGGGGCAAATATCATTTTACCCAGCCTACTCTGAGTAATTGGATGTTTGTGCTAAAAACCAATCTGTAATGCAATGGAAATGTTGAGATTTTAGTACTGTAAATGCGATTTTGGATGTTATCTATACTTGAGTAGAAATAGTCAAATTGCATCTCCTTAGTCACTTGCGTAGCCAAAAGTGCCTGATTTATGTAAAGCTGTGTCAGTGTTGAAAATTAGATCTTGCAGCTGACATTCCTAAACTATTTTAAGAGTAGGGAATTTAGTTCCTGTGGGTACGTACACACTAAACATCAAAACCCTATGTCTCCAGTTCTGCATACAAGCTCTGTTTAGTGTTAACTATCTCCTCCTCCCACTACTTCCTTTTGCCCCCAGTACTTGAGGGAGGCGGTACTTGGGCTATAGGGCCTGATGATACAGGAATGCTGTTTCTCTCTGCAGTCAATTGCAGAGCAAACATAGACCCTCTAAACTGACCCCCACCTACTTGTTGTGTTGTTATAGGGTAGCATTAGTACTTCTGACGCAGATCTCAAATGCAGGTGGAGAGTACACAGCAAACGTGAAAGAGCTCTAAGAACTGGTGTATCTTGGTGAGCAGGCTCTTCAGCAGCCTTGCATTTGTTCCCTCATCACTTCTTTCAGATATTTAAAGTCTGAAACCATAATGTCATTTATTTCTCTAAATAAAAGCTAGAATTCCCTTAGACTGAGGTTAAAAAAAACATTGGTTTTGGTGTTTTTGGAATGATATGAATAGGAGTTGTCATGTGTAGAAAAACCTCTGTGAGTGAACAAAAAATAAACTTCAGCCAGGCACTTACTGTTTTGTCTGCAATAAACTGTTCATCTCTGCTGTCAGACAGATTTGGTGCTGACTGCTGACGTGCCAGTCTATCTGCACTTTGTGCTTTTGCATCCTTCATCTCCCAAAGCTGGTTTCTGACCATAGGTAGAGCTGCTGCTTTTATTACCAAATACTTCACCTCCATTTTTCCATATAAGAATCAGGATTTCTGGCTTTGCCGGAAAGAATGGTATTAGTTAAACTACTTGTTAGTGAAAATGAATGGTGATTTAAATACTCTAATTATAGAGCAAAGAAAAATCAGGTGAATTAAGAGAACAGGGAAGGGGGGGGAAATGAACCTTTGTATTTGAGAAGACTTTATTACAGTTGTTTCTCCTCAGACCAACACAGAAATCCCTGCTGTGTTAGCCTTGCCCTGTTTTTTTGGGGATGTCTCTCCCACTGTGGCTATGAAGTGACTAAATGTTCAAACTTGTTGAAAACTATGTAGCCTTTATTACAGAGCCTGGTTTCCTTCCAGCTGCTCATTCTGCCTGAATGGGGATTTTAGGCAAAGGTTTTTGAAGTATGTTTCATGGAGTTGGACTTGCTCTGAAGTCCAGGCTTTAATCATAACTAAATATCTGTCTTACGGGATGCAAATTTCAGGAGAAGTCAAAGTGCAACTTTAAACTCAATGAGCGGTTGGGAGCCTTGCTGTGTACAAGGAATCTCAACTGTTTTATGATTGTCTCTACAAGAAAAATCAAGTTTGAGTTCTAATAGTAAATACAAACTTTTTCCATTGTTAGGTTTTGACAACTTTGAGAGCCTACTTGCAGGCGCCCACTGGATGGTGAGTGTGGGATGCCTATTTCAGATTCTCTCCTCTTAACAGAGTTCTTAGTAAGATAACTGAAGGCAGGTTGGTTTCTAAAGTTCAGCTCCTCATATCTTCTCAGTGCTTCTAAAATGACTATGCTTGGGAATCACAGAATCGCAGGGGTTGGAAGGGACCTCTGGAGATCTAGTCCAACCCCCCTGCCAGAGCAGGGTCACCTAGAGCAGGTTGCACAGGATGGTGTCCAGGCAGGTTTGGAATGTCTCCAGAGTCGGAGACTCCACCACCTCTCTGGGCAGCCTGTTCCAGTGCTCTGCCACCCTCAAAGGAAAGAAGTTCCTCCTCATGTTTAGATGGAACTTCCTATGTTCAAGTCTGTGCCCATTACCAGGAAGCTCTCCCTAGATCAAAACAACTGGAAAAACAATTTAAGAGCTGGGAGGGATGATGATTGCTTTATCAGAAGTGTAATTCTTTTCCTTTGTGTCACATAGGATAATCACTTCCACACTGCCCCACTGGAGAAGAACATGCCTGTTCTGTTGGCCATGCTAGGGGTCTGGTATATAAACTGCTACGGATGTGAAACTCATGCCCTTCTGCCCTATGACCAATACATGCACCGCTTTGCTGCCTACTTCCAGCAGGTAAGGCTCAGACAGAGTAAAGATTTCGAGAGGCAAATATGTATGTATGCATCTGCCCTGGTTCTAGAACCTGAATGCATGTTTCTGGGTTAAAATTAGTCACTTAAATTGATGTTATCGAGGGCCTAGAGAGACTGGTGCCAAGATTAATATCAGCTTATTTGCTCAGTTAATTTAGAGATTTTTTTTTTCTCAGACCTCCATTATCTTGGTGTCCATAAATTAAGGAGCTATATAGCTGATACTTAGGAAATTTCCATAAACAAGCAGCACTCATTATAGTGAAAGTATGTGTGGAAACTGTGGTTCTGTGAGAAAGGTGATGCTGCCCTTCCCTTCTTCTAGGGTGATATGGAATCTAATGGCAAATACATTACCAAGAAAGGCTCTCGTGTGGACTACAGTACTGGCCCTATTGTGTGGGGAGAGCCTGGCACCAATGGGCAGCATGCTTTTTACCAGCTCATTCATCAAGGTAAACTGGAACTATTCAATACCTTGTTTTGGAACTAAATTCTGAATGGCTACAAAGCTGCAAGAGTCTGCAGAATTGACACTGGTTTAGAGGCTGGGCTGTTATCTAAACTAGCATAATGTTGCTACAGTGCTCTTAATTAGTGGCTTTAGAAGGCTACGAGATGCAGGTTTTAACTCTACAATAAGGAGGGTCAACTAAAGCTGAAACTACTGAGCTGTATTGTCACTCCTCCTGCTGTTAATAAAAGCTTTTTTAAAAAGCTTTTTAAAGTGGCTGAGTCTTCCAGTAACTCTGAAAATGGAGTGAGAATTGAAGATTTTCTAAGACTTTTGTGTTGCAGGGTTATTAACATAGCTTTTCTTATAGGAACTCGCATGATTCCCTGTGACTTTCTGATCCCAGTCCAGACCCAGCATCCAGTCAGAAATGGCTTGCATCACAAGGTAATAAGTTCTTTGTCTGGGCACCTATATTTTCTTGTGGCTGAAGGCATTGAAGCTTATTCAGTATTGCAGTGTGTGAGATTTCTAAGTGTCCCTTTGAAACTGTACACATAGGCTCTGTGAACATTCACAATAGGTTTGAGAATATCTAAATTATAATTACATGTTATATGTAATACAGTGGTATTTTTCTTGAAGAAATTCCAGCCACAGTTCTTGAGGCAGATCAACGGTGTTGCCTGGTGGCCTACTGAGGCTGGAAGGAGTTGAGCAATTAGGTGTTTGGAGACAAAAGTCTCTGTAATGAGTGTCATTCTTGCAGAGTAGGAAGAAGCAGATTCTCAGAGCTGATGAAAACTTCCCCAGAGATGCTGTTGCGGGTCTTAAACTAGGACAAAAACTTAGTGAGTATACTAGCATGGCTAGGGTGATAGCTGCCTACACATAGATATTTTTTAACCAGTCCAATTTTTTTTAGTTTAATGTGTCATCCAACTAAAGATTTTCAGTGAACTGTGTCTAACAATTTTAAGTTCCATAGGTAGAAACATGTTGAGGTCTACTCCTTACTGCATACTTCAGAAAAAGCATGTATCCTCACTAACTTTCAATCTTGTCATGAATTTTGGCTTACAAATACTATTTAAATTGTGTAATAGTATTTTTTGTCAAGTAACACCAAGTACAGGTGAAAGCTTTAGAATGTGACTTTGCAAAAGGGGAGAAAAGGTTTCATTTGACTGTAGATGTAAGAGTTCTGTCTTCAGTGTAACAGGTAGGATAAAATCACACATGAATTTGCAAGCTAAGGTTCGGCAGGGAATAGGAAACTAAAAACTTGTACTGTATTGGTAGGGATAGGTATATGGTATGCTGTGGGTATTTCCTTCATATAGAGCAAGTACATCGTAGTTGGTTACCTTTGACTAATCTTTGCACCTGGCTTTCCATGTGTATGGTGTAGCATGGGATAAAAGTATAGACTATACTGGGTGGAAGGAAGGTGTGAAGTCCTGGCTCTCTTGTTCTCACTGGGAGGCTTGCTGTCAGTTTCAGCAGAGGCAGGATTCTGCAGAACAGTCCTGGTTGTCTTTGAATGCATGCACTATTAAAATAGTAATCACGTCTCCTGCCACTCTGAGGTAAAAAGCAATAGCAGGCATTATGCAGCTAAAACTACTGCACGTCTTGCTGCCATTGTGTTAAAAACAAGACTTGTGACTCTAGACTCGGTCTCGGTCTAGATTCAAGCACTAGGTATCACTATTCTAGCTAAGGAAACAGTAGCTTGAGTTGATGTTTTTATTTCTCCCTGCTAGATCCTTTTGGCCAACTTCCTCGCCCAGACTGAGGCCTTGATGAAAGGAAAGACTGCTGATGAAGCTCGTAAGGAGCTTCAAGCGGCAGGACTGAGTGGAGAGGCTCTGGAGAAGCTCCTTCCCCATAAGGTAAGCAGGCTTTGGCACTGACAGCTTTCATCTGGTTAGATACTGTCTGTGGTGGTGAGGGCATTGTGTTGGTCGCTGCTCGGTGGAGTTTGCTAATGGGGCAGTGCCCTCCGGTGGCAGTCCAGTGCTACTGTCTCGGCAGCTGTGAAGGCTGTGTTACTTCCTTCTACCTTGTCAGCTCTCCTGGAGCAGCCCGCGAATGACACTCTTGCTAAAGCATGCTCATCTGGAAGTCTTTTGAGGCATTTCAGAAAGGATGAGCCTCTGGGCTATTGACTTGTATCTTCTTCCTCTAGCCCACAGTAGCCAGTAATGATGCTTTGGAGATGACACTTTGCCATTGTGTTTGTAATAAAACAACAGTGATACAATTTTATGGTTGAAATTGTTAGCCTTTAAAGCTTTCAGGATTTTGTATTTACTGCTAATACAAATAATCCAATGTGGGCTATAAGGAAAATCTACAAGTTTCCGATGTGAGTTTTGCAACATGCTAGACAACAATGCAACTCTTGTTTTGAAAGGTCTTTGAGGGAAATCGACCAACCAATTCCATCATGTTTACAAAACTCAACCCATTCACTCTGGGAGCCATCATTGGTAAGTAAATGGATCTCTCATCTGTGAGTGCTTAGTAAGACTTTCTGATAAAGCTTATTGATAAATTTCTTTTTCTGCCTATAGCCATGTATGAGCACAAGATATTTGTTCAAGGAATTGTCTGGGATATTAACAGTTATGACCAGTGGGGGTAAGTCTCCTTGATCTGTTTCTTGTATACATATTGACTGTGGTATTCCTTAATCTGTCATAGCTTAGAGAAAAGACAGTGGTGGAAAAAGTGTTATACTTAGAGCAAATGATTACAGGCTAGTTTTAAATAAAAACAGATTTTCTGGTGATAAGTCAGCATGTATCCTTGTTCAGCCACGCATGGTGACTTTATAGGTACAACTTTAGGTAGGGCCTTTGTTTAGTTTGATTTAAAAAAAAAAAAATTACTGTAGATGCAGAAAAGAGCCAGTAATAACAAGTAAAACAGTCAAGCAGGCTGAGCACATGCTCTGAGAATTAGAAAGGGAAAATAATTTCCCTTATAGAAGGGAAGGAAGAATTATTTTACCTCTAGAAACACTTAGTAGGCAGTTTGAATGGTATCTCTTAAGCAAAAGACTGACCACCTCTTAATTGTCCTATGCTGGAGATACAAGAGCATTCTTGGCAAATGTCTTCATATAGAGGAGCCCTAAGTCTAATGCAGGGTTGCATGTGTGACCAAGATTCATGGTAGAGCTCCATGTGGAGAACAGCAGCTTTATGAGGACTTTGTCACTTTCAAAAATGGAAGACTTAATCAGGAGCTAATCAGATTCCTTTTAATCTGTAGTAATATTAACTGTACAACATACTGTATGAAGACTCATGCAGGAGAAAGAGTGATTGGGAAATAAGACTTTTTCAGGTGAAACCTGCCTATGCTGCAAGGGTTTATTTGGAAAAGAAAGTTTTCTCTACAGGCCTTGACTAACAGTTTACACTAAGCTCTATTCTTAAAGGCTGAAAGGTAGGTCTGTCTTTATATATGTTTTCTTAGAACTATGCTACCACAGCAAGTTCTTTAACTAAAATATTGTAGTAGAAACTGAAAATGGAAGACTGTCTAATAAAAGCTGATGTCTGCTATAAACTTTGAAATCAGAAGTGAGATAGGAGTAAGTACAGCTTTTACTGCAACACATCAAAATCTAAAGTAGCATGCAAAACTAACTGTGGAATATGGGTATGCTGTAGAACCAGCCTAGTTTCTTGCATCTGTTAGAATATCCTAGGTTCTTACCCTGTCTGTGGCTGTAACTCCTGGATAGCATGCTGTAGTGTTGGGGAAGGCTTCCAGGCCTACAACTCAGCTGTTGTTTGTCTCAGTGCTGCAGATCAGTGTTCTGAGTGATGCCGTGTTCAACAGCAAACAGTAGCAAGCTGAATGCATTCTGCATTGGGGCAGGCTGTGTAACACAAATGAGTACTGAAGGGGAAAAGACTCTGCTTAACTTTTAAAACAAAACTTTCTCTCTTCAGAAGTTGTGTAATTTGAGAGCTCTCTGTTCAGCAAAGCAGCTGTGAGAACTCCAGTTGTTCATGGATGGCACTGAGTTGAATAGTATTAACTTTGTCAGTGGTTTGTGAAGGGAAAAACATTTGTCATAGGGTTCACTGTCAAGTTACTTTCTACTGGGCAGCTATTTTTAATATCAGTGGCTTATAGTAAATACTTTAAGTTGTTAGCACTAATGTCTGTCTTCTTTCTTCTCCTGTTTTTATAAATGCAGAGTTGAGCTTGGAAAACAACTTGCTAAGAAAATTGAGCCTGAACTGGAGTCAGACGCTCCAGTGACATCTCATGATAGCTCAACAAATGGGCTCATCAACTTCATCAAAAAACACAGAGCCTGAAATGAAAGATTTGGAGGACATCGACAATCTAACCACCTGATACCCAAA
Organism: Burhinus oedicnemus; assembly: GCA_008921705.1. Lineage (NCBI taxonomy): Eukaryota > Metazoa > Chordata > Aves > Charadriiformes > Burhinidae > Burhinus > Burhinus oedicnemus. The sequence continues at coordinate 107,824 of VFFE01007169.1, read as the reverse complement.
TCTGTTGTAGTTGTGCTTTTTTTAGCCACTTCTAACAAAAGTAGCACTTTACAGAGGTAGCTTCTTCACTTGTTGCAGTTAATCTTGTTGCGTCAAGTGTTACAAATGAAAACTAGTTTTGTGAAACCCAGAGATTGTATAGTTGCTTTCTATTTTTGTGGCTGTTAATCTGTAAAGTGCAGCTGGTATGTTCCTCAGTTCTTATCCCTCAACTTCCTTAAAGATGATCACATATGATATTAGAAAATAAAGTATGATGGATGAGTAAAACTTCTTCACTGTATCTTCAAAGTGCAGACCTAGTAACACTTTGCTGACACTGTAAGGTCCTCTAAACCCAAGTAAAGAAACTTCTGTCTTTTTGGACTGGTTCTGCTGTAAGCTGGAAACTGGAATGTGTTCAGAGAATCAAATCTACAGCTGTAGATTGTTCAGATTGCATGGTTTGCATTTGAGCAAGATATGGCTTTTTTCAATGCTACTGTGAAAAGGAAAGTTTACTAATGTTTGGTAAAAGATCTCTTGATTTCTCCATAAGCTATGGAAGCCCTATGTGGACAGCTGTTCAAAAAGGAAGAAGGTTCCTGGAATGACAGTGATAGCTCAATTTTCCAAACAGTTTTCAAAAGTTTGTGAAGCATAACCTTGGGATCAGTTGCAGAAGAAATGTGTTTTTGGTCTCCTCCAGAGCCAGTTTCTCTTACTCTTCTTAAATGGGCATCACTGTTCCAACAGGAAAGAAAAAAATGAATAGAGAACAACGTAACTATTTGTAAACAGGTTGCTTATCTGCTTTCATTCTCTACCACTGTTAACTGTCTCTGCTATCAGACTAGCATGCTGTGGCTATTGTTCTGTAACACCTTTAATAAAGGTAAGACACAAGCATCGAAAGGAAAAATAAGATGTCAGCTGTGGTTCTCGTACCCCGAACTCTTCATGACAGATGCTACTGTGGCTACAGAGTCTGAGCTTGTAGCTCTTAATGCACGTTTGGGGCACAGAGTCACTGGCAGGATCAAAAGCTTCATCTCTGACGTGCACACTGACAATTCCGTACTGCTTGACAGCCTGCCTGCGAGTTGTTAGACTAAGTATATATAATGCGTAGGTGCTTTGCTTCTGATCAGCTTTATAAAGCAATTTCTACACATAAAACATGGTCACAAAAGAGAACCCACTAGAGGGAGGCATTGTATTTTCCTATGAGGCTTTAACCCTCTCACCCACCTGTGTGGAAGCAGGTGCTGAAGCACAGCCCCAGCCCCCTTCTCTGGAGGGAGGTGTGATGTGAGATCTGCAGCTGATTTGAATGCTAAAGCGTATGGCTTTGTCTCGGTGCTATTGTTTCACCTTTTCTCTGTTCCTCTCTGGGAAATGAGACCCCAGCAACTCTTCCTGGAGAAGCAAGCAAGCCACCTGTACCCTGTAACTCCTTAGTTATTCTCTAACACTGGAATTGTTTCCAAAACTTTTTCTTGGTTTTTTTTTCTTGCAGAGGGTTTACTGATATGAAATGTTAACGTGCCTAATTACAACACATCAGGTGTTCTTGCCGCCCCCAAAACACCCCCGTGGCCCCCGCACCCCCCGGGCTGTGTGCGGTGGGGGACAGGGCGCCCCCTGGCGGCGCGGGGGGCTCCTCTCAGGTAAGGGGCGGGGGAGGCCGCGGCCTCTGCCTGCCCTCAGGGCCCTCGGGGCTGGGGTTTACATGTCCCTTCGCCTCAGAGAGAGCCCCCCCGCACTGCCCCTTCGGTGCAGTCGTTATTTGCTAATTAGTGGTGAAATTAGCGGGGTTGGTGATGTGCCACTTAGCAGCAGCTTGCTGGTTCATCAACCTGGATGTCAAAATGGTTGCGTTAAAGCTTATGGAGGGTGAAAATGGCTGCTCCGTGGCATTAACAGCTCATGGCTGCAGTCAGACACAGGATAAAAAGTGGTAAAGAAGCTTTAAAAGGAGAGGTATTTTTCTCTGCAGCGGTTGAAAAGGGCATGGTCGGAGAAGTCACAAAGTGGAAGGGAGCGGCCTGTGGCTACATTTTGAAGATGAGATGGCATAAAAACTACATATGGTTTAGGAAGTCACTTTTGGTGACAAGAGCGGGAGGTGAAGAGCCAAGGAAATAACGGCATGCCTGCCCTGGTCTGGCTCTTCCCTGGGCATGCCCGTACAGCCATGTTGGAGGCAGATGGAGCCCTGGCCTGGTACTGCCTGTCTTGCCTTTGGCCATGACTGAGGGCCTGTTGAATAAAAACCACAAGAAGCTTTTGACTCAGTTTCTGGTACTTCAGCTGTAGTGAATCAGTTTAAATCCTTCTGTATGATGTCAAGCCAGCCAGTTCCTGCAAGAACAAACCAGATTTCTTCCTAAATAGTGCTCTAGTAATGAGAAGGTCCAATCTAGTCAATTCTAATTGGGAAAGAGTAATGACCGAGCTCCCCGAGGAAACTAAAGAGAGAATGAAAGGTAGTAACATGCCTAAAGTAAGCAGACACTGGTGAGACACGAGAGCTGGAGCAAGATCCTGATCCTCAGCCCAGTGCGTTAGCCACAAGATGGACGTTCCTCTTGAAGGCCTCTGAGGAAATACACTGACTGAAGCATCCCCACGCTGTAAGTAGTTGATATACATACATAAAATGCTGTCTTTACACTTGCAATGCTAATTTGACTAACCACAATAACTTTTCAAAGTCAAAATTCATCTATTAATATGTTTTAAGAGTTCTTGAGAAGGTAGTTAGTCAAGGAAAAATTGTTAAAGAAAATTGTGTTAAATTCATATTGTACTCCCACTGGACACACATTTAATATAGACTGTGTGGGTATGAGGTTAAAGGAGGAATATGTTTGCATTGTAATTAGTCTAAAAAACTGTCTCTGAGGAAGACATCTTCTGGCTCTTTTGTTTAAAGAGAATTTGGCAGGAATAATCAATAAGTGATCCCCTTTGGCCTAATTCACAGTGATCTGATCTGCTGGGGTTGTTCCAATTTCCAAACTATCCAGCACTACGTGCAGAGTTCTGCAGACTCTAATGATGGTAATGGTTTGAGCTTAGACTGCTTGAAGGAGAATAAGATGAGTAAAATTTCCCAGGCCACACCAAGAGCTTCAGTTGAACCTGTTGTTGTTCTGGAAGAGCAAAAAGCACGCACAGATCTGCAGCATCAGAGCTGAAGCAGCCAGGCCACGAGCCTGTATAGATCAGTCAAGTAAAAAGAAGATAGTTTTACCTCATTCATTCATTTTTATCTTTACATTCTTCCGGGCAACAGCACTTATATTTAGATGTTCTTAAAAATATTCTGCTTTGGCAATTCCTGCTGTTATTTTTTGTTAAAAAGAAGTGGATTTTGGAGAGTTAGGTAAGTACAGTGTATAATAGAGTAGTAAAGTCCAGAGCATTCAAGGTTTGCATAAATCTGGTTTTGTGAAGTTTCAGTAGGATGTTGACAGGGTGTGCATCTTGTCAGCTCTTACGCAGATAAAAGTGAACTGGCTTGCAGGCTGTTAATAACTATTTTAGGGACTACAGAGTGTGACAAATAGAAAGCAGTTTGGTTTCCAGAGTTAAGTGTTAAGCAACTTGGATTACTAACTGAAAATTCAGCAGAGAAGAGCACGCTTTTTAGCTGCTGTCTTGGTCAGACTTGAATGCTAGTAACCATATTGCTCTACCTTCTTTGAGAAAGGTTTTTCAAGTTTTTGTTAGTTTTGTGACACGTGGGGATTGTCAAAATAGATCAGATGAAAAATAGTCCCAGAGCCAAATATTTCCAGAGGGCTGGTAATGTCCAGATAGCTTTATTGTGCCCTCACTTTTTCATTTCTGTGTCCTTTCTCATTTTGATTTTTTTGACAGAAGAAAAATAGAAAATTCTGGGGTTCTCATAAAACAAAACAACAGTTACAACAGTTCCCAAACCTGCTGAATGTACTTGAAATTTCAAAAAGCATACTCTCAAAAAGTATTTGTAGTCAGGTTGTAAGAGTCACAGTATCTAGATTTTTACTTGATGATTTCACAAGTAGACACATTTCTTAGTGTTTCTCTAAACTGTATTTTTTGAGATTTATGTAATGTTTCCTCTAAGGAAATATTTTGAGCCCAGACTTGTGGACTAATGAGTCTTGTGTGGAGAAGATACCCAGCGTGGCTGTCCATTCAGTCCCTGCTGAATGGGGCTGGCCCAGGCTGTGAGAAAGGAGAGGAACTGGGGAGTGGATAATCCTTGCAGAGCCTGGAAGCAGGCTGCACGGTGGATTCAGCTGAGGTAAGAGCTAGCTGTCAAGAAGCCTGCTAAGAAGTTGGCCTGGGACCATGCATCTGGAGCACTCTCAAGTATGTGGTAATTCCTAGAAAGGCTGAGCTCTGCCTTTCATCATTAACAACAGCCACAAGCGACAATATCTGGTAGAAAGATCCCTCTCACTTACACGGGATAAAAGCAGAGCATATTGTTTGTTGTTAGATTTTTGAGTGGTAGTGAACTGTAAAAACTTGAGTAACAATTCCAATAATTTTTTTTGTTGAATATTCCTGTGTGGTTTTGGACTAATTAAAACCACCACTTTTTGTCTTTATAAGTGAGTAAAGTGGGTAACCAATGTCTAAGCAGTTCATGAGTTTGGCAAGTTCAGACCTTGAATATGACTTCTCATAAAGATTTTGGTTTACAGTTGGTCTAATTTATTCTTAAATTTTATGCAGGGACTCCTAGATTAACTAAAGTGCTTTCCTGTGCTAGCAGAGCTGCTCATTTTAGGACTGTCTCTCCAGGCTTTTCAAGAAATGCCTCTATCGCCATACCACTTTTTTAATTATACAGACAAACCTCTGTGCAGAGTTGCTTTTTTCTCTTTATACCTTATCTAATAGATCTTTTTAATGTTTGCTGTATTGTCCCAAATTTATTATAGATGTTAACAGAGACAACAGAAGGGCTGTTGGCATAGCTTTGTGGCTGGATAATCTGTGTTCTAACAGCAGTGTTCCCTGAACTGCTTAAGAAAACCAGTATTACAAGAGAGAGTACAGGGCATCATCTGGAGCCTCGGTGGAGCTCTCCATAAATAATTATATCAGTGTTGATCTTCAATAGCCTTTTAACATAAACTACATCATTTTGAGTTGGAAGAGTTATAATGATCTGTTGCCTAAGTCATGTTTAATTCTCAGGATGTAATTGTAATAGGTTTTAGGATGATAAAGTGAAAAAAGAATGGATATGGGGACTTCATCCATTCTAATCTTAGAAGTGTGGAGCATGGTTTAAGGACCACTGGCTGAGGTACAGCTTGGGTCAGATCCTGCTTAGTTATATTTCCATGGGATTGAGATTTTACTGAGATGACTTCTTATCTCACAACTCATAACTAGGATTTAATGGACCAGTGAAAATGTCTCACTGACTTCAGTAGACATTGGTCTGGGCCTTGTATTGTTAGCTGCAATCATGAAGGGGGTTCAGGTAACCTGGATTATTTGGCAAAGATATTGTGGACTATTTTAGCATGGCTACAGAACTACTTCTCCATGGAGTGAGAGTTAAAACCAAGTCTCTGCACTAAGAGGCAGACACACATGCAAGGAACTTAGTCTAGCCTATAGAGTCTTTCTAGCCTGGCTTCATCACTCTTTTCAAAGGTGAACAGTATTCAACAAAAAGCACCAATTTTCTTTGGAACGTGTGTACCTTTGGGGCTAAATTAAAGTTATAGGAGAGGAATGAGGCTAGCTATTTGATGTGGTAGAAGACGTCCTACAGCAGTGCTCTTCCTTGCTAAAAACATTTTGCTGTTGAATGAGGCTAAGCTGGGACAAAATTAATATGGTGATGTCCTTAAATTTGATGGTACCTTTAATAGAAAAAAAATGCATCTATAGATACTTATTTAAAATAGACGTAGAGGTTTTACATGTATAAAATACATTAAACTCGTTTTCCTCTTCAGAGCCTCAAGAGATCTTCCTCCTGGGAGATACTGACATTCCCTTCATATTGGGTGGATTTACCACAAGGAAAGCTAGAGGAAACTTAAAAGTGTCCGGTTTTATTTAAAACCTTGGTGGTCTTTAACGGCTGCCCCACAGTTCCAGCCTGGTACAAACTTAAACAGAGCTCTTTGTTGCTCTTGAATGTGACATAATCCTTTCATCTGGCATGCTGAATGAAGTATGCACATGGCTTTTTTGCTACCCCTGCTGGGCTGCCTTGTTACACCTTCAGAGCAAACCGCCCCCCAGTAAAAACGCTTGGACTCTGTCATCCACCCTAATGCCAATAAACAACAGATAACTATGGCATCTTTTGGCTTTAAAATGCTGCCCCTCGTTAAACTTGTGTGTTGAGGAAGGAAACGGCTCCCCACATCATTGTTTCTTGCAGATACAGATACAGAGGACATTTTTTTGTTGTTTGCATGTTTGCTAATTTGAAGCTCTTTGAAGAATCCTACAGGGAGATCAAAGACAAAAGATTAGAACGTTTTTAATAAAGTGAAGAAGGATCAGGTTAGATCAAAGGGACAAGCTGACAGGAAATAAGTAGGTGCCGTTGTTGGCTGACACTTGCATGCTGTAGGGTGATTTCTGTGTTAATGTGAGGTCAGAAGGAGGATTGCTTTACATCTTATTGTCTCCAGACTTTGCTGACTGGGTGTGTCTTTGTACTTTGCTTTAATCTCAAAAATTAAAACCCATAAAGTCACAGTTTGGCTCAGCCACATGATTTTTCTAGTTATTTAGCTTTGATTTTGAAATAAAAATAAAATTTGGAACACACCGGCAGGGTATGGAGGTAATTAATTGGCCTGCAAGGGGATTCAGCTACAGGAATATTCATTATCAGAGGCACTGGGCCTCGATCACCCCCAGTGTCATTTTGTGACTTTAAGGGAATTAAATCTTACCCCACTGTCTCAAGAGGAAACGTGTTTTCTTTATATATACTAAAGCCTTGTGTGCTCACAGGTTGTACCACTGTAATTAAATCAGTACAATGAAATTAATATATCCCCTTCAGTTTGGATGCAGTTTTATTGGTACAAAGCTGCTAATTGGATAGAGTTTATTTCCTTGAGAGATTAGAGTGACAACACTAACTGGAACAGGCTCACTGGCCTCCTTGCAATCTTCGGCATGTAGGTTGTGGTGGATGCACAGTAGTCTTGGGCATCCTGGCATACTTATATCAGAAGTAAGGTGCTTTACAAAATACCCCTTTCTTCTAATAAGTCACCTTTCTGTGTGATGTAGCTAGAAGCTAATTTGAGGGCAGTCACAGGAAAACAAGCCAATTTCTTTACTATATGATAGGTAATTTTTGTAGTTGCATAGAGCTTGATCTCACCATGTATCTTCACAGGTGAAGAAACCAAACAAATGCTCGAGAGGTTTGTGTGACTTTGTCTCCATTAGCAGGAAACCTTCTCTGCCAGAAAGGATGTTTTCAGGCAAGGGTGCAGGATTGGGCCCAAGGAAACAATACTTGTTTTGTTCCACAAGCAAAAGGGTTAGTAGCCATTAGCTTTCAGCTCTACACAAGTACACACACAGTTCTTCCTCCAGCACTGGGGGTTTCTGCTGCCCTAATGCAGAATGGCACTCCGATGGCTAGATATGTTATTGACATGGTGCAAGCAATAACTGTCTTTTTTTTTTAATCCAGCCATGTTATACCAAAACCTGCTATTTTGATTTGGCCTTAACAGAAAGAGCTGTACTCAGCCCCTTGTTTATTACTACAATAGAAGTAATCATACCTCATGAGAGAAATGTATTTTTATCATATTTTATTATTTTTGTCTTGCAGTCTGTTATGTAAATGAGTGATGACTCTACAAAACCAAAAATACAAAAAGTATTCACTAAAATGAAGTTACCAAAACTTATTGGGGCAAAGTAAAACAAATAGGAAGAGAAGGTTAGTTTGCATTTAGGAAGCTGAGCAAAGTTTGTGAGCCTCAATGGGATGTTAGAAACAGCACTGGGTTTAACTAATGTGCACCAGTGGGAAAAAGCCTTCCTTTCCACTGCCTGGGCCATGGCTGAGCAGAGCTGCTTCTCTCCTGGTGCATGTGGCTCTAAGCCAAAACTGCACATACTGCACTGTCGTTTGCTGCTTGTACATATGCCTTATCTAGGGTTCCTGATTAAAAGCTGCATGGCAGATTGTATGAAGGGCTGCTGTTCTGGATGCAGTCAGGATCACTTCACAATGCAGTCAGGATTCAGTTTTGGGAGAGATGACCCTGGGGGTGCAGTGTTATTAAGCCAACAGCTGAGAATGGCATATGGGAAGAAGAAAACCTGGTTTGATTTTCAGCATAGTCTCTTTTTTTGTCTTTGGTCATGTTCCAAAGAGCCTCCTGGGCTGTCAGTCTGTTACTTTTCGTGATCGGTAGGCTCTAATTAAAATTACTTCCAAGTCAGAAATATGTAGCATTCAGACGGAAAAAAGACTGAAGGCTCCTCAAATACTCAAAGTGCTTCTGTGTGGACATTGTAACAGCACATCTCCTGACATCTACCTCTGTAACCACCTAGTCCCTGTTGACTCCCTTGCTAGACTTGGATTTAGTTGGGAGACATACCCTGATAGGTTTCTCTAAGCTTTCAGATTTAGAAGTGGCAGAGCATTCTTTTTGAGATTTATCTGTCCAGTTAAAACAGTGGATTTTTACCTAGATTTTAAACGTTACATGGAGCTGTTCTTCTTCAATAAAAAACAAGTTGTTGGAGAAAGGTAGATGCTGATTGGAAAAATGAGTAGTGAGAAGGTAGCAGAAAAATAGGGATCTTGGGGATCTCAGTAGTGGACAGAAATGTCTAAACCCTGCTGAAGTTGTGAGAGGTACTAATGAGTCCAGCTGGACGGAGGTTCCTGGATTATAGAAGTGCAGGAAAAAATAAGCCGTGTCCAAAATAGGAAAATCTGGAGTTGTAAATTGATTTAGTTAAATTTGTGTAATCTTTTAATATATACAACACCATAAACCTACAGGCATTGCAGGAGTATGATAGGACTGGAATGTAGCAGAAATTCAAGGTACTCAAAGCAGCCAAGCAGTATGAAAGGAAATGGAATAAAAAGAGTCCTTTAATAGACTTTCAGAATGAAGATTAACAATTCAGGGAGAGGTGCAAAGGGGGGAATGAGGATGTTGACAAAGTGTTACGGTAACAGAAAATTCAGTGATGAAACGCAGAATTCCCTGAGGGAACCATAAATCAGTGTTAGTCTACAAGGTATGTTGGTTCCTAAATCAGCAGGAGTCTGGTACCTAAATAGCTTTGCAGTCTAGTCCCAGATGCTTTACTTTGGACTTTTTGCTTCCTTTTAGGTTTCATGTGGTTTTAAATTTAACAGGCCACTCATTTCCTTTTGAACCAAACCATGTTAATAGTCTCCTTAATATATTTATCAAATGAAGATTCTTGAAGGATAGCTTGGGATTTTTCAGAGTTCTGAAATGCTAAGTGTTTTAATATAAAGTAGACAGCATTAAGAAAAGGTTGAAAAATGGCAGGGAGCATCAAGCTGAGGCTGGATAACTTTGGGAGGTTTGATTTTTCCTGTGCTTGGAGCTTTAATGGGTCTTTTTGTGGTTCATTAGATGTGTGGCTTCAGTGGTAGCACACTAAGAACAAATAATTATGATCCAAACATAGATACAGCAGTTTACCTGTTGATTAATACATCAACAAAGGGAAACATCAGGTTACCCCGTGAGGATGGAGGTGAGAGAGCTGGAGCAGCAGCCTGTGCCCACTAGGTGGTAATGCCGGTTGCAAAATCCTTGCTCCCTTCTGCTGGAAGGAAATTTCGAACACTAATTAATGAGAAACTTTGGATCTGAGAATCTACAGTGTTTTCAAGGAAAGTGGGACTTAGTAAAGCTTAGGGTTAACATGTAGCTTGTGGCAGTGCACCAAAGCCTTGTATAGATGTGCCTTATCCAGTGTACATGTGTATAATATCTCTATGTAAGTTTTGGGATGGTTTCTGAAATTGAGCATTCACTCTACAATAACCACATTCAGCCCCCGCTATCTCCAGTTATTTTAAAAAATCTTCATCGTAGTAAATTACAATCTTTGGCCCAAATGACACATGAAACTCAAGGAATGACTGGATGTTAAACTTGTTATTGGCTTCAATTTGAAGGTGAATTTCTCACCCAAGGTGGTTTGTGGGGAGAAAAGCTGATGGGCATTTAAAATTAAGTATGGTAAGATGTATGATGAAGCCTTTGTTTAACAGTATATCACGGCGTCTAGGACTGAAACAGTGTTGGGCTAGAAATTAACCCAAACTGAAAAGGGGATTTAGGGAAGAACATGATTATTTGATCTAGAATTTGGAGAGAATGACTTAAGAAAAATGTCATTTAATGTCCTGCCTCTAGGAATCGGCTATATTTCTATATCTTTTCAAGAAGATACTGTTTCCAGAAGCAAAATGTTTCATAGTACCAAGATCAAACAGTCTTTCAGGACTCGCAGATTAACTGAGTGCCATTACTCCTTCCTGCAAAATCTAGGGGTGCCCACTAGAAAACTGCTCAAATACAGAGCAGTTTCATCCTACTTTTCATCGGCGAGTCTATGAAACAGGCCAGTATGTAGTAGGATAACAGATGCAGAAGGGCAAAACTATGAAGGTCTGTCCCAAAGAGGTTGCAACCCCCACTCACATTGGGGTAGAAAGTAAAAATTCTGGAATCATTTTTACAGAACTTTAAAAAAATCTGAAAAATGTGTTTGGGAATATCAATCAGAAAAAGAATTCTAATTTTGAAGTTGGTATGAATATTTAAAAAGGCAAAAGAAAATTTGGCTTCCAACTCACAAATATTAAATGTCAGCGTTGCATTCTGTGTCATCTGGTCCATATTTTGCTCAGGGAGTTTGGCATTGTTCTCCATGTTAATCTGTAGTATTCATTTGAGACGGACAGAGGATGAGAAAGAAGAGACAAACATCGGCCACCTTTACTGGGGCACTGGGGAGACAACTTCCTCCCCCAACATTGGGGAAGTGTGGATGAGCATGGCAGGCACTGGACAGCCCTGCCTTGCAGCAGGAGCCCTGGTGTTTGTGAGCTTTGGGAGTGTGCAGGGCTGCTGGAGAACGGAGTGCAGCTGTGGCAGGTCTTGTCTGCAGGTGCCATGTGGCCACTGCGGGAGAGGCAGCGGGGAGGCCTTGCTCTTGTATTGCTGCCATGGTGACCGTTCAGCCGTAAAGCCTTCTGTCATGCCAAACTTAAGGTTATGATAAGTCTATAGAGGCTGACACAATTCAGGTAATGAGCAAAATTGCAAGCCAGAGGTGGGGGAGACCCACTATGTCAATACATTTCAGGGGGATTGGCTGTATTTCATTTTTCCCCCTGTAGTTTGAACTCAGTCTAGAGGCATACTGTGCGATTGCTGCTTTCATCATCTTGCCTTTTCTCTCTCAATCAGGTGTTTATCTCCCTTCAAGTGTCAATATAGTTCAAAGTACATTTAAGCCCCAGTATTAATTCTAGGCTCAAAACAGTGCAGTAATATCACTGGTATAAATGAAGGCTTTACAAGGACAATAGATATTACTGTTTTAATGCTGGCAGTGGAGATGACTCGTATTCCCTGTTTTGAAGCAGATTTTGGTTTTCTACAGAAGCAAACTGTTAAATGCATGCAATTTCTGTCCTTCCCAATTGTATTTCTTGTCAAGCTGTGCTATGTAACTTAATCTAATTTTACTAAGCCTGTCATTGTAGCAAGAACACCAACATTAACAACACTAAAACTTAGTTTTCATGTTCTTGATCCTGCAATTTCACCCATAAAGATGGGATTTTGAGTTGGCATAGAGCCCACTAGTTTAAATGCATTTCTTTGTGAGCATAATGGTTTGATTGGGCAAATCAGTGCCACGGTCAAGGACTGTATTTGCTAGGATTCACTTGGAGTAGGAAATATGTCTGTCAGATCTCTAACATACCTTGCCTTGCCCACTAGCTAACCAACTGCATTTTCACTCTAAGAAAAATATGGTTCATCTCTCCATGGGAAACTTTTTTCTTAAAAAAAAAAAAAAAAATTAACTGTTATATAACTTTTTTTTTCCTTATCTGTATGTACTTAAGTCTCTTATAGCTGTGTATGATGTAATTGTCACTTGCGAATTTAAACTCATCTCTAATACCTTATATTTGTGTGACTAGGGAGGGAAAAAAAATATTCCCTTAGCGAATCAGAGCTTTATTTCGGCATTCTTACACTTCTCCCTCAAAAGTAAAACATTAACTTTAGGTGTGAAATGAGGCACGTCACCTAATACGTTAATTGTGGAGACAGATAATCATTAACTTTATTAAAGCTCTTGAGAATGATTCAGGATTATAGAAAACAAATAACTTTATCTTTTTGCCATATATTCCTGTATTTTAAAAATACATTAAGTGCCTTGTGGATGAGATTTGAGACATAGATGTAACAGTTTTAATTTTGTAAAGATGTGTACAAATGACAAAATACGGAGTTTCACTCTTTAGGATACACTTACTGAAATACTTGAACAGTTTTCTCCAGAAAACTTTAAATAAAACCTTACTATTTTCAATTTGGAAAAAAAAAAAAGGGGGGGGGG
>VFFE01007169.1:63145-95159 GCA_008921705.1 Burhinus oedicnemus | reverse complement strand
AAAAAAAAAAAAAAAAAAAAAATCTGAAAAAGCATAGCAAGCATATTTTAGGGCAGGATGGAATGTTTGCTCAATTAACTAGTCAAAACAGGATTTCTTTGTGTTTCTCACAGCACTGCAAAGGGAGCTCCCTTTATGAGAATCAAATTCTTTGCCTGTATGTTCATTACCCAACATATACCATCTTCAGGAGCTTTACTTGTGTTAGTTGATCCCACTCTCTATTGTGGAGTAAAGGAGCTCTGTTTTCTCCTGACCTGACTGGATACAGAAACAATAGGGTTGAAATTAGGCAGCTTGCTCAAAACCTCCAGAGGACTTGCTATCACAGAGAACATCACAATTCTGTTCTGCTCATGTAGGACCAGAAGACTAGAAGGAATCACCTTTTCATCAAGCTGTCTGCTGCCACTTGTATTGTAGTTATGTCTGGAAAGTCCAGAATGTTCTTCACAACACCTACGCCCCATGCTTCTACAAACCACAGGTTGCAAAACACACCCTATAACAAACTTAAAACTATTACTCTTATGTAAAAGATCAAAAGCTGCAAACTGCCATGTCCCAGTGGAAGAGATCTGGTGTGAGAGCTTCATTCTACTCTTAGATGCTCTCATTAACATAGAACTTGTTAAGTGACATTCTCGGATTATCTGGAAAGCGAACTGCACTACAGCACATAAGACAAAACAATTATTGTCGTGTTCCTTAACAATTTGATCTGAATTAAAAGCTTTCCTGATTTTGCCTAAGCCTGTGCATCAAAGATGTTTAATACTGTAAAAAGCATGAATATTCTGGCTATACCTAATGTCTGCTACTTCAGGCACCAATTTTCCCTCTTCCACCACAAGTCCTAAAAAGTCAAGTTATAGATAAAAGGGAGAAATATACAACACAAATATGGTGCAACAAGCACAATCTCCTTAAGACTAAAACAGTACATTCAAATCAGACAAGAACAAAATAAGTAGACCAGCCTCCCTCAGCCTCTCACTTGGTCTCGTGTATTGGTACTTGACGTTGCCTCATAAATCTTTTCTGAATCTTGTCTCATTTTTTATTTCCTTCTTGAATTAAGGATATCAGAACCATGGTATTTTTTTCAGGGTTTACACCAACAGAATATGCAGCAGGAATGTATCATCTCCGCTTTTATCCAGTGTTCCCACGTAGTGAGCTGGGGATTGGATAAGTCCTTTTGGCCATAGCGTTTCATGCGGTGCGAAGGTTGATTCCTGCTTCCCCTGCAGACCACCCCATCCCAGAGGGAGTTATGCCCTGCAGTTTTCAGGCCAAATGCATAGACTTACATCTGACTACTTGTGATGCACACAGCCGGTTTACCGAGCAATTGCTTTGTCTCAGACCCCTGCTCTTATTACCATTTACCATGCTCAAACAGCTGTGTCACCTGTGGATTTAATATCCAAACAGTTTATATTTTTTTCCAGTTTATAGGTAAAATACTAAACAGCTCAGTGTCGAACCAACCCTGTGTATCGCCATTAGAAATACAGTCAATTAATGATGAGTCTCTATTTACAATTGTATTTGTGAACTCATCGGTGAAGTGACTAGAAGGACTGAACTCCTGTCAGGTTAGTGGCAGTGGCTGTTACTGCTGCAGCTGCACTGTTGCTGGAAGTCAGTTTAGCTGTTTGTTTTTCACCCTTGTGAGGATCTTCCTCCTTGTTACCAGCTGTATTACCAAATCCATTCCTTCTTGCAGTAAGGGCTTAGCCTCTATCCCCCATCCAAACAGTAGGATGAGACTGAAGAGGCTGCCCCATCTCCATGGCCTCTCAAACGGGTAAGGCCAAGAGAACCAGTCTAGCAGAAGCGCTGTGCCTGCCTTGGCCTGTTGAGACACAACCGCTTCTGCTCCGTGCCTGGGATAGCTTGAATCAGCTGTTTCACTGCTGGCTCCCCAGCACTGTAATGGACTACTGTGTTCCTTTGGCTCAGGCTGTTTGCAGGGTCCTTAACGGGCAGGTGAGGTGTTTTTCCTCAGCCAGGTCACTCAGCCTGTCTTGTCAGTGTATAATTAGCACATTGCTGAAGACGTAAGTCTGCTCGATGCTCAGGGAAGAGCTGTGGACTTTTGAATGCAGAGTGAGTGATACTGTGCCGTATGTCTCTTTGCTGATCACCTTCAACGCGCAAGAGACCTCAAGAGAATAAATACCGGTTTCCTCCAGAGAAGGCCATGACACAGAATGCAGATCTAGGCTGCGTAACTGAGGGGACTTACTCTGGACTATTCACTGACTCCCTGTAGAGAAGAGTGGCTCTTCTATCAGGTACAGGGTCCAGACCAGGAAGCCCTACGGACCCCAGCCCCTAGGGGCCCGTGGTGTGACCAGGTTGGGTTACTGCTCTGCTGCAGCTTCTAATAAGCCATTTAGTCCCTTTATACCTCGTTTTGCCCTTGTGTTTCCATGTGCTATACAGCTGAAAGTAGACAGAAAAAAGGATGGGATGGTGCAATACCGCTGCAATGAGGGCAATATCTAAAAATGGACATATTACCTTCCCTGTTAACCATCTATTGAAATCTGTACTCTTCAGAACTGAGGTTTTAGCCTCATTTCTGCAATACCACAATGACCAGGATGCCTAGGAGGTAGGAGACTGAGCTAGAGTGGATCCTGAAACTGAAGGCCGACCTGTACAGTTACATACTCATCATAGTCCTCGGATCTGAGGCCTGTAACCGTTTTTATATATGGCTATATTTTAGATGTAGTCCTGCCACATCTCTAAAACAACTCAAGCTACTGCTGACTAGAGCAAAGTCCAGATTGTTACGGATGCCATGTGAAACTGTGAGGCTGAGTGGTGGCTGCTGACTGACAAGGTGATTGTTGCTGTAGCGACTACGGATTAGTAAAGAAACAGAAACATTTTTGGTGTCATTTTTGTCTGCAAAGCCCAGACAGTACAGCATAGTTTGATGACTAGCCTAGGATGTGCAGACCCCTCGCTTGTCTTGGTTTTTGGTGTTTTTCTTTCCCAACAGTGCGGATTTGACTTTACATTAATGAAAATGTGGGTGCTCTTGCCAAGAGCGAGTGAACAACACGTAGAATGGAGTATGATAACAAAGAGCCTGGAGCAGGCTGGCCGGTAGGTGTTTTCCTTCCCTAGTACAGCAGCAAACAAAAACACGTCTGATTTTGAGCGCTTGCAAAGGGCACGTGGGGAACAGTGATGGAGCAGTCAGCCTACAGACATTTTGTGGATCCCATTTTTTTCCATTTAGTTTAATTCTGTCCTTGTATCCTTAGGACTGTAACAACCACAGCTGTTTGATATGTGGGCAGTCATAGGCCCTGTTAATGCTGGTGAGTAGGGTAAACGCTTTCTTTCATAGCAAGCAGAAAAAGAAATGAAAAGCCTTTTCTAGAGCCATAGCAGAAAGCAATAGGGAGCTGGAGGCAATGGGATGAGCTGAAGTCAAGCTGGGCGGTTGCTGGAGAATTTCTCTGGGAGTGGTGGAAAGCATACAGGGGTCAGGGACTGCGAGCTGCAGCTGCGTGGGTGGGTGTGCGCAGCCGGGTAAGAGAAGGTAGGAGGTAGGGGAAGAGGTTCTGGGCAGAAGCAGAGAAACAGGATTTCCCAAGACACATTCCTGACTAAAAAGGTGGGCTTGGGATTTGTAAGCTAAGCGGCTGTTTGTTGTGATTAGCACCGAGTATGTATATCAGAGGAGTAGGGTTTGGGTGTGTTCCCTTGAAATAAGGAGAGCTGCACCACAGAAATACCTGATCACCGTTCTCAGCTTCTCACTCTGCAGTGGTGCAGCCTGGTGCCCAGTGGTTAAAGACAGACCAAAACAGATCTAGGCAAAATTAACTGTTATAAATTTAAATTTCTTCAGGCAACACAGACATTTTAGAAAGTAAACAATTAAGCAATTGACTGTTTGGGGGTTTTTTAGAGAAAAAAATTCCTGTAGAACTGGCAATTATTTTGATTTTCTGATCTCACAGATAAGCATAGTTGGTCCTTCTTCTCTCTACTCCACCTAAACACACCTCATGCACACAGCTATGTAACCTGGCTTAGTTTTCATTTGTTCAAAAGTGAGAGAAGTTCCCAAAGTCCTTTAGCTATAACATGAGAAATATGTAAGCCTTTCTAATATGCTTGTTCTTTAATTTATAAAAACACCATTCTAATAATGCTGCCTGAAGACATAAAACCCCCCTTATTTATGGTCTTTGTTTTGACTTCACTTGAGTATTCGATTTTTTAGATATAATTTCACTAAGGGAAACAGTAGCTTCTAGTTGCAGCTACTTGACAGTTGTTCTGTGTGTTGCCCGAGAAATATTATATTGTTTCTTTAATTTGGTAGAACCTTTTGGACTAATCTGAGTTTGAAGATTTTTTGACTTGTTTTAATGTATTTTAGTTTCTTTCTGGTTCGCATTCCTTCTGATGCTGCCCTGGCTACCTTTATAAACATCTGAACAGTTACTCTGTTTTCAGATACAAAGAACAATAGCACCTCAAGCGCAGTGAAAATACCAAATATTGATCTGTCCCTTGAATGCCAGAAAAGCTCAGCAGGAGGTATACAAAATATTTCTGAAAAATGATAGCTTATCACCTGCAGACCTGGAGATTGCTGTCTATTATTACAAAGGCTTGCTGGGGGGCTCCAGTGACCTCCAGCCTTCAGCTATTTGTGTCTCTTCCAAGGCAAAGAGAAAAAAATCTCAATCCTCTCCACAATGTTTGCATTCACCTCTTTTCCTGTGCCTTTCACCTAAGTCTATGGCGGTGCACTGGAATACATCAGCTGCAGTGACGCAGCAGCATCAAAATTCCACAGCAGTGGTGGAACCTGATGCATGAGCTGCTTTCAGAGTAAAGATTTGGCGGGCTTGTTTTCACCCTTGCAAATATCTTTATAACTTAATCAAGCGGGGTGGGTTTTGGAGATGTGACTGTTGCTATATAATGTTATTGGATTCCTGTTTAAAACCAAGCTGCACCTGAATGTTAATTTGCACTGTGCTCTCTGATGTGCTAATTATTTCCCTGTTAAAAACATGCTTGCATTACCCTGGGGATACCAGAAATGTTAATGCTGCTTTCCCAGTCAAATTTGGCCCCATAGGGACAATGAGGGTTTCTTTTTGCTCTCCCTGGCTTGTAGGGTGGCAGTGGCGATGCTCCGCTGCCGAGAGGGGCACTTGCAGCCTCTCAGGCCACCACAGGAAGCTCAGGGAGCTGGGAGAGTCACTGTGGTCTCCAGGATCATCCTTTTTAGAGAAATAGAGGCTACTTCTACTTTCGCCTTTGCTTTTGGACAGTTCATGTGTGGTCGCGGCAGCCCATTTCCCCAGTTCTTGGGGCTCTGCCCCCAGTGTTTCCCAGGGCACCAGTGAGGCTGGGCTAATGATCTCTTATCAGAGAATGAAAAGTATGGTGTTTGAGTGAATAACTAAGGAGCATTTGAACCCTGAGCTTGTGGTGGCAGGTGAAAGAAAAAGTGATCTGTGAATGGTGAATCTGCCGTGTAATGAAGCGTGCGTGAGAATGCCCATACCAGGCAGCCCTTTAGGACCATGTTTGCAGGACCCAAACCTTAAGTGCAGTGTCCCTGGATGTTGTGGAAAGGGGTGGTACAGCACCGAGGTGGCAGTGCCGCTCCGTGGCACAGGGTTTCTGCCATACCTTCATATTTTTTTTTGTTGTGGCCATGAGGTATTAGTGAGTGATAGAATCTCTCTGTTCCCCCTTTTACCTTCATAAATCTGGGTGATAACTGTTACAACAGCTCACCAGACATTAACTTCATGTGGAATAGCTAACAAAGTTTTGTATGGGTACATGGTGGCGTTCAGTCTGTGTGTGTCCCTGGTTGGGGAATGCAGTAGGAGCTGTTGCCAGACCTTGGCTGTCCTAGAAGGCTTTTGGATGAAGAAAAACCATGTCTTTTTTTCTCTTGGGAAGAGACATGAGGTAGAAGCTTCTAATTTAACAACTGTAAATTGAAAGTATACCTGTCCCTTGTCCCACTCATAGGAAAGGTGGTGATATTCTTGGTCTTCCTTTTTTCTTGAGAGAAAATGGGTGGAAGGTAGTATTTGGGATGGGGTAGGTGCAACTCTGCTTGTTAGGGAAGCCTATCTGATGAGCAGAGGGAGAAACAAGAGCTGAGCAGAGTTGAACTGGGTTTCCTTACATGCTTGCGAAACTTAAACATACTGACACAGAAGGTAGGCTTGAGTGAGCAAACCGGTCAATCTCTGTGTACGGCATAAATCCACATAAAATTACTTTTCCTTTTTTTTTTTTTTAAACTTCCAAGGTTAAAAATGTTATTTATCAATGTATATTACATAGTAAATCTCTTCCAATCCAGCTGACTTTTTATGCTCTACTGCTAGGTACGCTCTAGCTACTTTCACATTCAAGGTGACATCTCTGTTCTGTTGCTTTTAGTACAGAATTAGGTACCTTGTGGTCCTTTTAAAATGTCACATCAGTTACTATCACAACTCAGGCTTCATCATGTTGCTCTGGTGTGGCTTACTCAGTCACTTCAATACACTCATTGCTCATACTTGTAGTGTTCTCAGGACTTCACTAACCTTTCACTCAAATTATTAATCTGAATTAGCCATCAATGCCAAACATGGGGTCATATTCATCCCTACTGTGACCCACAAAAAATTAATGGAATACCAAAGCTGAGCTTATCCCAGTATGGTCAGAGTCTGCCACTGAGAAATGGGGTTTTTTTGGGGAAATTGTGGAATGAGGGTAGTTCAAACAGCTGCTGAAGTGCCTCTGTCTTCCCTACTGCAATTTTCTAAACTTAAATGCCCAGACAGTCAAATCTCTCCTTTTTTTTTTTTTTTTTTAACACAAAAATTACATGTTCCCTTGTGCTTACTAATTTCTGAGATAATTTAATTTAGCTCTTACTTTTACATTTCTTACATAGCAGAGGAAAACAAATAATAAAAATGATTAGTCCTTGGGTAAATGGCTCTGAGAATTAAAATTTAATTTTTTCCTTCTCTTTTACAATAGAGGGAGCTCTAAAGAAACTTATCTTTCCATAGAAAGAGTAAACAGACTGCGTCTTCAAAAGTGCTTGAGAAAACAGCAACATCAACGTGCATGCCCCTTATGATGGGTATACATGAGCACATTTGTGTTCCAAAGTGAAGTCAGACCAGCCTGGAGTTCTCTACCACAAGCGAGTTTTCATTGATTGCTGTGTAGAGGCTAATCAGTACCTTTGTCGCTTTGGAAAACTCATTTTACAGTACTTCTCCTCTGAGGATGCCTGGAGGCTATGCTCTTGGTATTACTGTACCAGGGAGCTAGGTGGTCTTCATTAAAGGAGATTTACAGCAGAGCATGAGGATGGGTGTTTTTATAGGAGTGAGTGCTGGACCTGCAACTTTTATGGAAAGGTTAATTCACACTGACTGGTTAGAAATCACGCCTGTGAGGTTGGTAGTGACAAGTGGACTAGTTATAATAAACTGTGGTGACAACAATGCTGAGGTGTTCCTATGTGGAAAAGCAGACCAGCAGGGTGGTTACGGTGCCGGCTGGAACACGGGATCATTACCCCTGTGGCTTTGAATGTCTTATTTAGCCATCCTCTTCCCCGTGTACAAAATGCATATCAAAGGGCTTTTATACTTTAAAGATAAAAATGCATTAGGAGCCAGGCTGGTACTGAGCATGTTGGTGCTGTGTGTAGAGACTGGGTCTGGTTTTATCAAAACCATCTGCTGACAATAAGTACTTAATATCTGGCAGGGACCTATGGATTTTTTTTTTTTTAAACTGCATTTGTATATGGAGTACCTGGAAGCACACGACCAAGTTCTTCCAAAAATCATTTTGATTTACACCTTTGGGAGGAAAAAAGCATAACATTTCTTAAAATAGTTATTTTACTGTTACAGTGCAAATATGCATTTGGCTATGTTATTAATGTTTTTTCCAATGGTTTTCTTTCCCTGAACACACAGGGAAACAGATTTGAGAAAAATGACAAATGCCATCCAGCCTTGCTACAACATTAACTTTTAGAAGCAGGATGTTTTTCATGGGCTTGGTATACCTTTGTTTTCGTAAGATCATCTTTGCTGTATTCCTTGAACCAAGGCTTTTTATTAACAATCACATATTCATTATCTTTCAGAGACTGTTGTACTAAAATGAAATAACTCTTTTTCTAAAAAATAAAAAATTAAAAACCGTGCTCCTTCCCCAGTTGACAAGTACTCTTCAAAGTATAACATGGTGCAGCAATCTGTACCTTCTGCTGACTCGTTCACACTAGAAATCTTTCTCAGGAGTAAAATGGCAAACAAAGACTACATACTAAATTTTTGTTCCTGTAAGTCTTCACCTTTGGGCTAGCATGATGCTTATTTTCTGTTGTTTTTTGGGGTTTTGTTTTGGGTTTTTTTTTTTTTTTTAGTCTGCCAGCTCTTGACACAGCAGACTGATGGTAAATGTTTGTCAACTGGAAGGTGACCATACATCAATGTAAAGAATTTCAGATGCTTTCTATTTTTGGCCTGTACAATTCTGTAGCATGTTAAAATATGGTCAGCTTTGTATATTGAGTCATATGATTAAAGAATGCAAACTTCTATACTATTCAACTGAACGCGAGTTCTCTCCCCACAATGGTGATTGTAGAAGGCTTTTATTGTTCTCTGCAAGTCAGGCTTTATGCAAGCAAAGGTCAGACTGCAGACATAACTGTATTAACAAAACCACTTGCTCTTGGAGGTTGTTTTGCTTGTAAACCGGTACAAGGTATGTTGATTTAAAAACAAACAAACAGTGTCTTTGTAGTCAGGATAAACTGCATGTATTCTTAGACATTTTGTCCATTATATCTGTATGTGCAAACTGTAGGAATGGGTCTTGAGAAGAGGTATTCCATGAGTGGTTACTTCGAAGTGTAAGTGTGCGGTACTTGCACAGGGGCAGCTCCAGAGTCGTGTTGAACCTGACACCTCCCAGGGTGGAAACAGGAGGAAGGCTTTGTCTGTGATCCTTATCTGGCTAGATATAATTATAAAAGCTTACTTTGAGAGAAAAATTGTATCGCCACTGCTTGAAGTCTGTTGAAATTGTCTTAGGTAATTTGATACATTTTTTTCCTTAAAATCTTGGTGGGCTCTTTAGTTCACATGCACAATCAAAAACCCCAGAACTTCTACTGAACGAGAGGCTGTAGTCAAACAATATAAAATATGTATTGCAAGCAGTGCAACGACTGAGGCTGATGTGAACAACTGGAAAAGAGCAAACCCTGGCCCAGGTACGCTCGTCCAGGCAGGCAGAGGAGGAAACGTGAGTCTGAGCGGTGGGTTCAGGGGAGACGGGCTGGCACAGCGTCTTGTGCCGATCTCTTCTCCTCTGCACCGCTTGCAGGAAAGCTCTAACTGTAAGGTGTAGCGATGGGGGAATTTAAGACTCCCCAGCTTATCCTGAGGAAAGGCTTAGCCGGGAGAGGTTTTTAACTGTCAGCTAATAAGCTGTTGTGACTGTGACACATGACATCCACTACATATTTTAAATTCACCACTTTATTGTGCTCAACTGACTTTCAGTTTAATAACACAGAGCTGTTAAGGAGGGAGCAGTGGTATGAAAACGTTAATAAGAGCATAGTTTGAAATAGGTGTACAGATAGCTGTCTGATTATGCAAAACTGATATCTGTCCTGGAACAGTGTACTCTGTGTACAGTCATTTGTATCGGTTATAGTAACTCTTCAGTTCTCATAGCCACAAGCCTATCGGCAGGATTTCAGACAATATTTTTAAAAACACATAATAATAAATCCCACTTGGCAAGGAATATCTTCTTTTAACCTTTTAAACTATTTCTTTTCAAGACCACAACAATGTACAGCTTTGCAGAAATGTCAGGTTTGAACAAAGTCCACGTTCTTTGAACAAAAACCCTCCTTCGGTACTAGAAAATAGGAGTAGGCAAAAATATCTCCCAAGTAGCGTGTTTCAAATTTTGATTTGCTGCCAGGGGCAAATGGAAACCCCAGGTGGGTGCCTCTGCCCTTGATTTGGCTAGTTTGCATCACCTGAGCATTGCCTCGCTCTCTCCCAGCTGTGCTCGGCCAGTGCCAGCCTGGGGTCTCCGCTGGAGGAGACACCTTCCTCTGCCGAGTTAGCCTGACCCAAGAATAAAACCTGGCTTGTTCTCCGTGTTGCTTTTCTTCTGGTAGATGTTTGAGAATATGGTTGTGCTTTTTGTAAGTGTCAAATGTGTAACCACAGGCTTTCTCAGATACTGCAAGGTATTTGTGGAGCATAGGCCCTTGAAAATATCTATTAGACAGGAGAATGCAATTGAATTTTGCATATCTGAACTAGGGTGTTAGCTGTTGTTTTTTTTAAAATCAGGCTGATATTGAGAACATGCCTTTCACATTTAGACATTAATGCTGTCTTTATTTTTTAAATGTGAGTAGCTAATACTATTTATATTTGCCCACAATACCCATGAACATCAGTTGGACTAATTCTTGCTTTGACAAAATTGCCATTAACACGAGCATATACTTAAATTAAAGTATATGGATAAGAATCCTTCCATTCAATCCCTTCAGTGTGACTGATAAACTCACATTCGTATTTGTTGCACCAGTCACACTGCTTTCAAAAAATCAGGCAGTAGGTATGGCACACAAATATGACAGCGAGCCTGCTTAATAAATTTTCATACTGAAAGTCTATGCAATACAGAAAAAGGTTGCTTGAGAAACATAGTTGTAGCGATGATGGGAGCAGGAGAGAAGGATGAGAAGGCTGTGCAACCATGGACTTGCTTCTCCGCTCTAGGAGGTGGATGTCAGGTGTTGAGTGTGCAGTTCCCTGTCTCCTGGCCATGATCAAGGCCAGCTCTGATATGGGGCAGCTGTGTAACCTGCATCAGGCTGGTGTGAAAAAAGCTGTTAGAAGGCTTGTTGGGAGGTTTCTGCTTTTATTCAGGAGTTGTGTTTAAGCTCAGTTCCCTGCCTGAGCTACACTGTGTGTGTGCCTGTACCTGGCTGTGCACGTTGCTGCCCCTGACCTTGCCTTTCCTTGGTTTCCTGGCTTGACCTTGGACCTGCCTCATCGCTGCAAACTTATCTGGTGAGTGCAGAACTGTGGCTGACCCCGGTTAATGCCACTGGACCTGCTCTGCTTGCTTAGAGACTGTGGGACTGTGTTACTTGCTTGTGAGGTCCCTGCCTGCCTTGCTTTGCCTCTGGCTCCCGGCTCTCTTCCCTGGGCAGAGGTCTTGCTGCTCCCAGGTATGTTTTGGGTTTTTTTTTCTTTCTCTGTTGAGGATAAATTGCTGCCCTGTTGGTCTGTGTCCATGGACAAGTTTGCTTGGGAGGATGGACTTGTGGAAATATGTGAAGAGGAATTATTCTGATGGGGTATTAATTTGATCATTAAAAAAATAAATTGTACTGATCTTTGTTTGTGGATGATGCTTTATGTCAAAATGGTAACTGTTGTGTGTTTTGGTGATGTCAATAAAAACAAGATATGTAATTGATGATTGCACTGTAAATTCTTCAGACAAGAGACTGGATCTGTCTAACAATCTAAGAAAAGGAGATGATATATATTATCATTTTTGTTGATTTAGTGGCTTGAAAATTCACAGCTGAAAAAGGACGAATAGGCACTGGTAAATATTTCTGCTGAAGGTTTCCTAACAGAATTTTTGCACTTACTAGGTTGCTTTCCATCATGCCTAGAGCACATCATCCTCAGCTGTGCAAGTGTCAATGAGCTAATAATGCTGCCCAGGCCCACGGTTGGCCTTAACCAGGCTCATGTGTGCAAAGTATCTGATTTTAAAGGGCATGACAAAATATTAAGATGGTAATGAGAATTTGGTGTAAGTTCAAAAATAATCTGTTAAAACTTGAGAAATAGCATAGTGCTTACTGTCCTCTAAGTACAGCTCATGATTTGATAGCAGG
Organism: Burhinus oedicnemus; assembly: GCA_008921705.1. Lineage (NCBI taxonomy): Eukaryota > Metazoa > Chordata > Aves > Charadriiformes > Burhinidae > Burhinus > Burhinus oedicnemus. The sequence continues at coordinate 83,152 of VFFE01007169.1, read as the reverse complement.
TAACTCTTTCATAACAAGTATTTCTGAAATAAAAGGGTACTTTGACAGTAAAACTCCTCACGCTTTGGGTCAAAGATCTTCCTCTGCTGTGACTCTGGCTTGTTGCTCATGGTAGCTTCTTTGGTGGAGTAGGATAGAGGAAGAAAAAAATTCCCCATTGCATGCCAAGCCAAAGCCTGGCAGAGCTGCTCCACGCGCCTCCGCACAGTGCTGCATCTTGGGATGAGCTTGCCACCCTTCTCTCTCTGGAAGGCTGCCTGCTGGCGAGGGTGGCGCTGGGGGACCTGTGTTGCTCTGCTTTCCACAGGGCACGGTGTTTGGGTCAGCGTCTGAAGGAGCATGTCTGGACCCAAGAGCCACAGTCCAGGGTGGAGAGCCCCAACTTTGTTCATTAGTTGAGCCTTACTTGAAACAAATACTGCTTCTGCTCTGTGCTTGGTGTCACCCCCTCCCGGCTGGCCCAGAGCCACTGTTGCCCATCTGACCTTCCCTGTTGGAGACCCTTTCTCCAAGGCTGCCTCAGCGCTCTCCGCTAACTCCTCTGCTCTTTCCCTGGCAGCTCTGGGGGTTTGGGTCTGGGACTAAACTTCTGGAGGACTTTGAGAGCCTCTCAGGTGCCACTGTGCTGCACTCATGGCTGTGGACATCAGGCCAGCCCGGGTGCAGCGATCTCCTGCACTGGGCTGGACATTGCCTGCAGAGACTCTCTTGTTCTGTGGATGCGCGACACAGACAGTTACAAGACCTAAGGAAATAACTACAGTATGCATAATAATTAATAATAATAGATTCACTGTATTGGAGGCTGCTCCTAATTTTCAGCTTTGACAGGTCATTATTAAAGGACAGACATGTTTTAGAAAGGGTGAGTGTAAACATTACTTCATCTCTTTGCTATGAGTACTTGGTGGAGCTCTGCTCCCCCTTCTTTTTATTTTTTCTTTTTCCTTATGAAAAGAGGAATGTTTTCTCTTTGTGAATAGGTGTAAAGTACTAGCTTGTGCCAAGATGCCTGGTATTTGGCCTCCTCACATGCTTGCAGGACATGGGTTGCATGTAAAGCAGGAGAAGTGTAGAGAGTTGGGACAATGGATATTGGGGAGTAATTGAAAGATTAAAAAGAAATCTCAGACATTGCAGGGAGAAAAAGATTATAATGAAAATAAAGGCAAGGGAAGGTATAAGGGCAAAACTTTGTAGGGCAAGAGAAGCATTCTTTTTTTTTTTTTTTTCCAGGGACAAACCCAGCCACGCAGCTTTTCTTTGTTTCTTGGCAAGTATGTGCTTTTAGTTTAACAGTATTGCAGTGGAGTTGTTTCATAAGAACTTGGGTAAAAAAAAAAATCCATAGTGGTACTGTACTCTGACTTTTCCTGTCCTCTTCATCCCTCTCTTCCCCTTGTTTAATTCTCTGCAGGCAGAGTGATGGAGGGAAAAGAGCTAAGGGCACCTAAATGGTTTTCATCCCTCTGTATGAATCTCCTTGTTTGACTTATTTGAAAAACAGTTCTCTGGATTTTGAATAATAGCTCAGACTTGAGGCCAGTTTGAAATTTCCCATCAAGCAAGCAAACAAAATCTCCTCTGTTTTGCGGCTTAATTCAATAAATAGATGTTCCAGTTTGCCTGTTGCCCTGTGATGTACTGTGTTCCTTGATCAGGCTGAACAACTACTGCCTGGCAAGTTTTCAAGTTCGCCGGAGCTCGTGCATTACATCCTCCTGGGACAGAAGCAGGAGGCAGGAGTAGGTCGGTGCCCTCGCTGTGGATCAGAGCAGTTCGAGCCTTGCTCTGGAGTAACTTGAATCCATTCCCCTTGATTCATTTTGTGGAAGGGTGCCTGGTTGCCTAAGGAGTCAGAGACAACTGCAGCTGATACTAGCCCACTGCTGCTTCATTTACTGCAGAAAATGGTGTGGGTTTAATTGCATCATTGCATACAGTCACGTAGGCTAAGGCTGGACCTTTGTCTCTGAAATAGAACAGCATGATCTGTTCTGTGTTAAATGGGTGTTACGAAGGATGAGAGTAATGTATGGCCCTAACATAGTCTAATGATGCAGAGTGGGGAAGGCCAACTCGGTGGCTTAAAAGCTTTCAAAAATAATCAGAACTTGAAAAATAATTGAAGGTGGTGAATTCATCTCTGCACAGATCAAGTATTCTCACTGATGTTAAGGGACCTTTGTCCATCTCTGACACTGAAAATTTACTTTGAAGATGAGATTTATCTGACTTACCAATTCCTAAATAGAAAAACATTTTAAGAAATCTTGGATTCTGTAATAATTTCTTAATAGATTTTTTTCCGCCACAAATGAGCTTATACATTAGCAAAACTTTCCAGGAAAACAAATAATCTTTTCCTTTGGAAGAGTATAACTTTAGAAACACCAATTATTGTTCAAAATACCTCAATTTTAAAGATCTTTTTCTTGTTATTGGACATACTTTTACACCACTTCTTAGGAAGAATGCATAGTGATATGTCATATCAGATTATGTCCCAATGCAAAAGACTTCACAACTGTTTTAAATAACAATTAGTACAAATGTAAACAAACCAAAATTACTCCCAAGTATACCTGAACAAGAGTTAATGTTTACAATTTTTTTTGCATAGAAATTATTAAATTTCTAAAACCTCAGGACTATTTCACAAAATAAGAATGTGCCTAACCCTGGTTAATAATTATTTAAACTACTGTAATGTAATACATGTTATGCTGTACCAGCAACACTTTGTGTTACAAGAAAAACCTAATGCAACATTGAAATCCCAAATTTTCACCCAGAACTTCCCATTTGTAGGAACCTTGATTTTTTTTTTTTGTTTCCTACTAAAAACAACCATCAAGATTTTCTTTAAAAATAAAAAAAACCCTCAAATTTTATGTAGCTGCATTAATAAGCACAATAAAAATATTTTTAAAAGAAACACCTGCCTTGTAAGAAGGCTTGGAGAATGCTTCATGGAGACCTTATTGTGGCCTTTCAGCACTTGAAGGGGGCTTATAAGAAAGATGGGGACAGGCTTTTTAGCAGGGCCTGTTGTCATAGGACAAAGGTAATTGTTTTAACCTAAAAGAGAGTAGATTTAGACTAGATATAAGGAAGAAATTTTTTACACTGAGGGTGGTGAGACACTGGCCCAGGTTGCCCAGAGAGGTGTTAGATGCCCCATCCCTGGAAACATTCCAGGTCAGGTTGGACAGGGCTCTGAGCAACCTGATCTGGTTGAAGATGTCCCTGCTCATTGCAGCGGGATTGCACTAAATGGCCTTTAAAGGTCCCTTCCAACCCAGACCATACTACAGTTCTAAGAATTATTTTTGGAAACTGGGATGAGTTTTCCAAAAGATACAACCCTTATTTTGGATTTGTCTTTCATATATGAATATTTAGTTGACTAAGGAATCAGCCCTTTGGGATAGAAAATGAGTGTCGCCTCATGGGTGTTCAAGTGTCACTGAGCTATGTTATTTTTATTTATTTTTTTAAATTAAGCAGTCACTAATGGGATGCAGACGAGGGCACACATTGAAGCTCATGAAGATTTATTAGGTTGCTGATGTTCCCTGCTCATTTTATTAACCTGCTGGGTGCCAGACACTCCAAGTCAGGAGGCAGGGGCTGAGCTGTTCCTCCCTCTCGGTATTTGGCCAATATTCACCCCTGCCCAAGAGCAGGAAGGTGCATGAGGAGGGGAACGAGGCATCTCCAGGAAGTGTTTTGCCAAGGTGATTCAGTTCAGAGCAGCTGCCTGCGTCTTTGCCTGCGCCGACGCGCCACCTTTGCCCTAACCATCCAGGGCAGCACCCATGTGCACCAGCCTGCCGAGATTGACATCTGTTGGTGGGAAAGTCCTAGAAATCATTTTTTCGGAGATGAAATGGAGAACTACCCAGAAGAGCCCAGCTTGATTATGGCACGCTGACATGGCGTCAGGAAGTGAAGGTCACGGCTCACTGCCTTGATGGAATTCTTTGAAGATATTACTGCTCAGGGGATATGAGGCCCAAGCCATAAAGACGGCACCTAATGCTTGCCAAAGTGAGTCTGAAAATGATGATGTGCTTAATCTGTGTTTTAAGACTCTGCCTTTTTTAGTGCCTTTTTATAAAACTGTATGTGCTACTCTGCGTTTACAAAGTACAGCCAAAACCAGTATTCTAAGCATCACTGATGAGGTCTTATAAATACGACTTAAATGGTGTGCCGTGAGTGAGTTTTGCCAGATTAATAGTGACAAATACTGGCAGGAAATTAGGCCTGATCAACAGAGCATGAAGATGTAAAAGGACATGATCATTTGAAAGCTTCACACAGTAGAACTCATTTCAATTTCTTTTCATAGTTGTATCAACGATAAGGAAATTCAGGGACAAGAATGAGGGACTAAAATACTACTTGTCAGAATGGATGGTCCAGATTTGTATGTCTGAGTAAACAGACCAGCTTCAGGTTCTTTTCTGAAAGACCTGGAATTGGAGAAGCTGTAACCTCTGTAATCCCATCCCTTCCCCTCTTGTGGAATACTTCAGCAGATACTCCATGGGGCTTCACGTTCTGCAAATGGAAAAGGGGTCAGATCACAAGGGCAACATCTCTGTGCCAAAACTGACCCTCGGACATGTATGCTGTCCTTGTTAGAGTCATGCAGACGTGAGTAATCTCACCTGGTAGGTTGAGGTTATTCGTTTTCATATCATGTTCCACCATTAATATCACTGAATGCTGAAGGACAGGCCATTGAGTCCAGGAGGAGGATGTAATACCTCTTCTCTGGTTCCCAGAAGATTTATTTCTAGTTCCTCATCTCCATGTATGTAGAGAATCCAGACCAAGTTTCAGTGCCTGATGCACAGTAGGTCCTTAATCGTTTACAAGGGAAAGAGGAGAATGTCGACCTCGGTAGTGATGTATGCTGATTCTGGCATCTTTGTGAATATGCTGCACAGTTTTAGCCAGATGGCAAATTTGGGGAATATCAGTATGTAGAACAGCTTATGGCTGTAAGATGTCATTATGTCTGTGATGGGATGAGGTATGAGAAGCCGCCTGATGGTGTAGGACCTCCAGGGCTCTAGAGATAGCAATGGGGACTGCTTAGCAGCTGGACCGACCAAAATATGTGTTTTCTCCAGAGAAAATGTGAAAGACTCTGGGCTATGATGATGAGGGGGAAGAAGGGGAAAAAGTTAAATTAATAAAACTGCCTCATCAGCACATCTCAGAAGAGAGAAAGAAATAGTGGGGAAAATGAGGATCGGGATCTATATTTCAGGTTTCCACCTACCCCCAGGAACTGAAGGTAGCCTGACACATAGCAGAGCTCTTCATTCCAGTGCCTGTTTGAATGCAGGCTCCATGTGAAATACGGAGTAATATCAAACCTGTGGAGTTGTGTATGGCATTCATTTCTGTTGCTGGCAAGCTGAGCGAGGGTGACAGAATGCACAGTTCAACCATGGCGTTTAGGAAGTAATATAAAGGCTCTGTCAAAGCTGAGAGCTAAAACCATAGATAGGAAGCACAGAGTTAAGTTTGGACTGACTCTCTGTGCTTACACATTCTTTTTAGCATGTAATCTGCCAATTCAATATATACAAACTAAACACCTCTTTTACAGCTGTGGGTTTGACAAAGTCTAGCACAGGTATTGGTTGGGGGTTTTTTTAAGACTTCCATGACATTATTAAGTCTTTTACTAAAGAAATCATGCCAGAAACAGGGTTTATGCCATTGTTTTATCAGTCCCCTTCTAAATTCTGAATTTTGGGCCAACTTCTAACCAAATTTGGTTGTTCTTAAAGTGATGTGAAAATAGTTGGGGAGAAAGTGGAAAGGAGCTTTGACTTTTTCTGAGGGAAAAGCTGTATTCATTAGAGAATCCTCTGAGGACTTCAATCTTGAGACATAAAATCTATGAGAAATAATACTTTATTTTGCTGCTCAAAGAACTATTTGTCTTAACTTCTTAACAAGATCTTAAAAAAGTTAATATTTAAAGAGAATTGTCTCTATAATATTGAGGCTATTAGTCCCTTGTGCTACAAATGTTTATGTGCAAGACTAGTCTTGGCAGATCATTAGGCTCGTTAATTTCTTCAAAGCTATTCTCCATTAAGCCCGTGCATAAATACTTACAAGATCAGGCTTTTGCTGAAACTACATAAATGTTGGAAAGGGGTCTCTAATGTGGATGGAATGAAATGTCTTCAGTGATGGTGTATCATGTCCTCCAGGATGGTGGTTTGGTTTTGTTTTGTTTTTTAATGAAAAAGGAAAAATTGTAACATTTGGCTTGCTCATGATACAGAGGACTGAGTGGGTATCCTTTGTAAGTAGACTTACTGGCCCTCTGCTCCAGCATAGTATAGCTAGGAAAAACAAACTCTGGACAAATTAGATAAAGAAATTTTATTTTATGAATTATGGTGGTAAGAAAATGCCTGCAAAGCGCATTTCTGTTTACATAGTTTTAAAAAAATTGATAAATGTTCTAAGGCTATTTACACAAGGGACCGGGAGCTGAATCAAATGTTTAAAAAAAAAAAAAAAAGCAACACAGTTGCTCTTGATTATTTAAAAAATATGAAAAAATATCCCACTCTGATGTCAGTGGCACTGTTTTTTAAGATTTAAAATTAGCATTGAACAGTCTGTTCTGGGAGCCTATGGTTTTAGTACAACATTTTTTTTCCACCGCAGTCAGCACTGGATTGACTAGTGTTGCTCTCCTTGCTTCAAGTACTGTAGCTGTTCAGTCAGGAATGTAAAACTAAAACGAAGAACAGTGAGGAGGAATTATTAGGATTGTTTACAAATTTAGATTTGCATGAGGGAGCGGAGATGTTGACAGTTATACTTTAAGAATCAAGCTACCGCAGCTGGATAAACATTTATTGGATATCTCAAGGCCCTTCTCTTTCCCCACCCCCATGCCAGAGAATGAACCAAATGCAAGTCCAAGCCAATCTGAAAAATAATAGAATGGCTTTCAACAAAACCTGTTTATCTATGAGGTCAAAAAGCCTCAGCCTAGTTACACTCCGAGATATGCTCTTCTTGACAACATCGTCATACTATCTAGGAGGCCAGGAGTTGTGGTGTTACAGACCACCCAGAATTATTGCTCCCACAAGGCAATGATAATGGTGGTATGATTTCACTGCCTACAGACTTGAGCTAACCTTTTAATAGCTTGAGTAGCCATGGAAATGTACTGCATTGTTGTGTTTTATGGATCACTTTTCCTGGTTGCTTTTTAGTCACCAATAAAACCATGTTGGTTGATTGAAAAAGTAAAGAAAAACTGTAAGAAAAGAAATGAAGAAACAAGTTGGTATCAGTGTGCAGAGCTTAAGCAAAGCTAGCATGATTAACAAATAAGTTTTACCTTCTTGGGCTTTAGTATGTTTGGCACACCACAATTCTGTCAAACTCCTTATAGAAGTAGAATATCTGAGGTTTCTTACGGTAAAAAGATAACAGTCTGTCCTCTGGAATGAAAATGTGAATGCATCCCAAATGCAAAGGAGACTCGGGTTTCTGGATCTGTAGACAAAACTTCTGGGGCCTTTGGGTGCAGCAGCAATGTCAGTCCGAGTGCAGTCTACAGGAAATAACCACTTGCGAAAGCTTTACTGACCTTGTGCTGAGAAAAGATTGTAGAAATAACTTCCCATAAATCCATTCCAATTGCTGAATGATCTTCAAGTTGATAGACAGTCCCATATGCAAGTCTGATTTAAAAAACAAAAAAACCCAAAACAAACAAAAAAAACCCAAAAAACCAAGAACCTTGAGAATGTTTTTGCAGAGGTTGGGTTTCTATTCTTGCTTCCTCTCAAGTTGAAAGAAATTGTGCCATAGGTTTGAATGGGAGCAGATTTGGCTTAAGAAATGAGCAGCTTTCATGGGGGAGTGTTTGTACACATGCAGATCTGAGTGGTGATTTACATACTCAAGTACCCATTTGCATAAGGAAGTATATTTGGGCCCAGCTGTTCATAAATACTGCAAGGTGCATGTTAAGTCTCCATTTCTTAATAACTGTTCGAAGTAGTCTGCTACCATTCAACTACAGCTAAAAAGTAACATGATCTCTTTTGTCTTTTCCTTCTCACCCTCGAAGCTCTCCCACCCCCAAATCCAACAAGACAAATATGAATTATGGAAAGTACCATCTTGCTTTCCTGGTAAATCTTTGATATCTACAAATAGCTTGCAGGATAAGGTTATCTTTCTTTTTGTTACAGTCATGCAGACATGAGTAATGTTACCTGGTAGGTTGAGAGGAATCTTTTTATATCATCTTCCACTGTGGATAATTAATAGCAAATACTTTAATCCATGTGCTTTCTCTTTTTGTGGGATGCTGGGTTGGATATTTTTTAGATCGTTATGGTTGATGTTTCTGGTTTTTTTCAGTGCATTAGGATGTAGTGACTAACGTCTGTATGTTTGTGGTGGGTTTTGAGTGAGCATTTTGTTTGTTTCATTGGACACATTTTCAATTCTGAACACTAAAGTCACATTAGTACCAAATGGGAATGTTGCCATCATTGTCTTCCCAAGAAGCTCCCAAACTTGTGACTGCAATTCTACTCTTTGAACTGTAATTTAGCATAAGCACAAATACTAGCAAAAATACCAGGTTAAACTGAATTCCTGTTAGGCTCCAATAGGTCCTCCATGGCCACACCTGCTGTCGTGATCCCTAGTGTATGAGCGCTTGCCTTAAAATCTGCTTTCCAGTGATTATTAGCTCTGGTGTCTGGAAAAGCACATGTGGAGGAGACAGGGAATGCTCTGATGTTTCCCTCCCAGCTCCTTCAAGTGACTTTGATCCCATGAACTGTCAGAATTCAAAACCCTTCATCACCTTCAGTGGTTATAGAGGTGAAATATCAGTTATCATGCACTTTCTGGTTTGAACTAACCTTTTGAAGATATAGATAGAGATAAATGTTAGCTGTAGATTGTCAATAATGCTTCTATACGGCTAGAAACAGGTTTCAGTTGTATCGGGATACCGTAAACTAAAGCTGTGTTTCCACAGTCAATGTGATCCACTTTGAACGCAGCAGCTCTTCCTGTTTACCATCTTGCTATATATAAACTTTGTCATGGAAACAGAGATGTTTGTGTGATTTTCTTTTTTCGCTATATATTAGTCATAGATTTCTTTGGGTTTTTTTTTCTGTTTGTTTTGTAAACCACAGAGAAATGTCCCACTCCTTTTGTTGTTGTTGTTAATTCCATGTGCAGCATGCCAGGAGAATGAGGTGTTGCAGAAACATCTCTTCCCATCTGAGTAGATGCATTTCACAGCCAGAAGAGCATGGGGTGTGGTGTGCCGTTCTCAGCAGCCTGACTCATGTAGCCCAGGAACAGGGCTCCTCTGCTCCATTGATTTGACAGCATGTGTCCCTCGTAATGTCTATAAATATTGGAATAAACTTGTGGTGCTTCTCCAAAGATGGATGGTTTGGACTGTGATGCACTTCTTGGTCTGATCTTCGGAGAGAACTGTGAAGTCTTTCCCTGTTTCTTTTTCTGGATGAAGAGGGTCTTTCATTGAAGAAAGTCCCGGTTACTTGGTCTTGTTTGAAAACTGGCCTAAGTACTTTCCTTCAAGATAGGACAGGCTGTGATGCTATGCCATCTATTACACCCACAGTGATGTGATCCCCCAGTATCATACAGAGCATCATCTCCAGTTTCTTTTCTTTGTCACCTTCCTCGTCTCATGCAAGTTCTGGGCAAAGTGTCCTGCTCTACTCACCTTGGCACAGCCGCTGGCTGGAGGCACCTGCAACATCACCTATTTCCTGTGAAGTCTTAGGCTTATCCTGGCCACCCTTCACAATCCAGTTGAATTTCCCTGTGCAATTTGAGAATATCCAGCACTGCTGAACCCAGCAAACAATCTGTGATTTATTCCTCTGTGTGCTGTATTATCTATTTTGATATGTCCCTTGGAAAGCCTTAAGAAGTATGTATGTTTTCCAGCTACCAGTGGTATTGTTCCAAATGTGGGTATTCTCTTCCAAAGGGAGAAACTGATCTGCTCGTTCCCCAAAACACCAAGAAAATGTCACTGTCTGAAGTCTCCTAGTAATTTGAGTGCAGTTTTTGCTTAGAGAGTGCAGCAGTGACATTTCATGTCCTGAGATCTGAAACAAACCCCTTTAAGACCTGTACTAGAAAGGCTAGTAAAAATACTCTAAGACATGAGAGGAATAAAATAATTACTGGGATGTTTTTTCCCCCTTTTTGTTTTCTCTGGATTAGCCTAGTTTTTATCATTTTTTTCCCCTAATTTTAGAATGGGGCATAGCTCATAGAAAAGGCAGTCATTCCAAAGAAAATCTCAGATTTGAGCTTGCAAAAAGATGTTTATCTGTGATCCTAGGAAAGTCTTTGATAAATTCAGTCAATTTTTTTGAAAGATATCTGTATTCTGATTGCACTGACCGAGGAATGTATTTCATGTTTCTGAGGACTCACTAATGCTTTGCTGAAAACTCTGTTTTTTACTTTGGAGTTACTCAGGTGGATTTTTGTGGTTAAAGCCCACAACTGGGAGGACAATCCTGCATTGTGCCCTGAATATCAGCAAGGAAGTAGCAGCTTCTTACCCCTTGCACATGAGGGTTCCCATTCCTGGAAGAGCAGCTTATTTGTCTCATGCCTTGAGGTCATACAAACACAATGTGTTTAAGTGGGTCTGGGGTGGGTGGGTTGGTTGGTTGGTTTGTTTGTTTCTAATGGGGATGGTAGAGCCCTTTGTTACAATTACCTGGTCCTGCTGTTGATTTCTCATTTATCAAAGTAGTCTGTGGCCAGTAGCCTACTCTTACCTTGGAGATGAATCTCATCTCTGAGAGGTCTGAGCTTCTAAGGGGCGGAGTGGGTTTCTCTGTGCAATTGTCCCAAATAACACCATGCTGGGCAAGAAACGCACTGATGTATGAGAGTACCTGATATTGCAGTATAAACGCGTTGCGTCCTCTTCTTTTTGTGAAGCATCAGTATGTCCTCAAGGAAGGGAATGTGCTCCACTGCTTCAGGTATTCAAGGATAATAAATTCCTAGCCGTAGGTTCATAGAAATTAAATTGGGCAGTGGATATTGCCTGTCCACTAGACACTTAAACATAGAGAGTGGGCTTTTTTAATGTTCTAGAGGTTAAGTTTTTTTAAAATGAAATCTTGGACATTAAATTAAACCACTGTGCAACTGTAACGATATGAAGGACTTATTTCTTTAAAAGAAAAAGACGCATCTACTACTGTGAACTATTTTAGCACTTTTCCCTCTGAAAACCTGGTTTTGCCTTGGAAAGGAGAGCTATTTTTATCTTCAGAAAGCTGCTATTTATCTTGTTAACCGTAAGAGATGCAAACACTGATCTCAGTTGACTTTAAAGTCAGATGAAAGTGTCCAAAATATTTGCAATGAAATGTTCTGCTAGGAAACAGCTTTCAGAATTCATCTAATGATGGAAAACAATCTGTCTTGCCAAAACTTTCCCTACATGTTTAACAGGATTTTAGTTTAAAAAGTCTATTTCCTAGTTAATAGCAAAACAGCTGCATTTTGAATGCAAGGTGATTTCATGTTTTGCTGTTTGGAAAGCTTGTATTCAAACACTCCTGCAGTAAATGTAACCATTTGTTATGTTTAGTTGTTTGCCAAATACAGTAATATTTCATTACTAATATTTGTATTTTGATGATTTCAGTGTTTCAGCTCAGTTATATCGATACCTGAGAAACGGCCATGTGAATGTGAAATTTGCATAAATTACTTTTAAAGTGTCACCTAGTTTTGATGCAAGATAATAATATAATCTTAAGAAGTATATTTTAGGAAAATATGGAGCGTGTGTATTTACCATTTCTTTAAACACAATATACTTTTTTCGTGAATAATAGTAGTAATTTTACTAAACACATGGTGGGTCTGTGTTAGGCAGTGTCCCTTGTGCAAGGAACACACCCAATGCGCTGATCCAAAGGTTACCACTAGTTCATTTTGAGATCCATGGTAAAAGGCTCTTCCTAATGTTAAAACTAAGATTTTTGCCCCAGTTTTGCTTGTGCAAGTGGATTTAGTCTAGTGATTCTCCATGTTCAGCAACACATGAATTTACTAGTCTCTTAAGTATTATAAATATTCTGGGCTGTGCTTTTGTATCCAAGACAATAACTTTTCTCACAGGACAATTCAAAGTGATGTGACCACAGGGAGTGAAGAAAGAAGATAAATGATAAGATTAGAGATTGTCAAACTATTTTGGGCTGAATGAAATGTAATCGAAATGTATCACTACTGGAACAACTCTGGGACAAGTGAGATGGGGGAGGAGGCACTGGGAGAAGAAAGAGTACTTGTGCTTGGGACATGAGAAAACAAGTACCCGCTATGACTGAGACAAAGCAGAGTTTTTCACTCCAGGTCACTGGGGAGACTGGCAAGACAAGTCATGAATATGGGGATCCTACATCTACTCTCTTGTGTGTTTTGATGGCCATTCCTGTTTGTTGAGAGGAATTGTGCAAAAATATCCACGCTTTGTAGGACTTCTGTTCCTTGTGCTGTGTGGTATTAGGGAAAAAGAAAAAAGGAGTGACAACTTCTGGATGGAGTTGTCTTGGTCATCCCTCTCTCTATGTAAGTGTGTTTCTCTCCTGCAATCCTTGTGTTCCTTCCAGTCTCTGCCATTGGAAACGTCAAGGAAGAGATTTTGTTCTGCTTTGCTGTCATTTTTGGGAAATGAGTGAGACTGGGATTACTGAGCAGACTGGTTCCCAAAAGAGTGAACCTGAAGCTATGAAAGGGGCAAGAATTAATGTAGGAAAAACAGTAAGGAAAATAGATGTGAAATATTAGCAACAGATTTTGTACTGTAGAAAACCTTGTGATTTGGCTCAACTATGCCTTGCAAGACTTTGTCAGCTGTCCTTGATTGAAGTAAAAAGTGGTGTGGGATGACAACAAGAATGTACCAATGACTAACCATAACTAAAACCTATCCCAGATAAGTAGCTCAGAAGTGCTTGCCCCAGGCACTCTTTTATCATTTGCTTATTTTTTGGTTCACTGAGATGAATGACTTGTAACGCTTTTAAACTGTACCTCCCTTGGAAGTTAGAGTAAATGCAATGTTATCCAGCCAGTTTTCAAGTCTTGATTAGGGTTTTAAGTGGGGCAACATTATTTTTTGCTGGTGTTGAAGAGCCAGCTTGCAGGTTATTGTGGTGTCATTTGACTTCAGCGAGGTAGTAGTCTCTTGAATCCTAACATTTAGGAATGGAGCAGCAAGAATATGCTGGCGTCTAAGGCCAGAAGTCCTGTGGAAACTCAGATTGGGCTTTATCACATACAGAAACTTCTTGTGAGTCTCACTTCTAACATTTGCAGATAATATTCTAACTTTATTGATTTATACCTGAAATCCTTCCTTCCTAAGTATCAGCTGTGTGATTCTCACACATGGTATGTGAGGGTCTTTGCTAATAGGGGAGATGATCTTGACCTTGTTAATCTTGACATGAAGTTTGCTTGCTGAAGTACAGTCCTTATGTCAACTTGACTGGCTGTCTTCTCTTAACCTCATCTATGTTCTTAGGAGGGAAGAAATGTCCAGTACAAAATGTCCTCTCGGTTATCTCACAAGCATTGCTGAGGATGTTATCACAGAAAGTACAGTCCTTCTGTTTGACTTCTGTAAGCAAAAATCACATAGACCTTGTGTTGTAGTTCAATTCATTCAGTAACCATCCTTTAGTTATGTTTACTAAGAAGAAGTTCTCTGTTAGACAGAGTTGGATTTACAGAAGTACTAAATATTACGTTTACACATTCACAGTTTTTTTCTCCCTCTCCACAGACATCTGTTTCTACATCTTTCTCTGGTGTCCATCACCACAGAGTCAAAACAGCTTACAGATGTCAACAAATTATTTCTCGTGATACCGCTGGGAGATAGATACTGCTATTTCATCTCTGTGGATGGGTTACCGAGGACTAAGCAAATTGCTCAAAGACGGACAGTGGGAGAAGGCAGGAGTAGAAGTGTTAAGTATTGTCCTTGCACCCACTCTGCAGGCAGCACTGCACAAATGAGCTATCTGTTCAGTGGACAGGAACTCACTCTTGTGTATGACACTGTCTCCTTTCAAAACTTTAAACTATGCCAGCAGGCCACACATCCGTGGTATCCCTAAAAAGTCTTGGAAACAAATGTCTCTTTGCATTTTGAGCCTTACTCATTTTGGAAATCTCAACTTTGGAAACTTGTTTTGCACTGAATTAGAGAGAGGCTCAAGTTTCAAAATGCGGTTCTCATCTTTTTTTGTCATTTTGTTGACTCTTCAGCTCTGAGGTTTGGTGTCAGCTTGTATGTAGCCACAATAAGATTGCAGAGAAGTCTTTTCAGTATGTGTGCAGGCCTTGGCAAAGTGTCCTGCAACATTATGTGAGGTTTTTCCCTAAGAGAAAGAGCTGTTATTGCTCTTCATATAATACTTAGCTTCATTCCTAAGAATGCCTATTACTTCGTCTATTTAATTTCTTTCAGAATATCAATTTTACATGCTTACTTGTGGAGCTGCCCTGCTTTTTGGGTTCCGTGTGTAAATACTGTCCATACACTCTCTTTCCCAGTGTAACTATGAGATCATGGTCATAGTGTTCACCTATTCAGCTTCTTATGATGAATGCTAGCGTAATTACAAATGATGCTGTATCTGAGAGTGTCAGTTCTCTGCTGATGGTAGCACTAAGTTACCTGCATTTTGCTTTGTTTGTGAGAGGTATGTGTTTAATGTTACCTGGATAAGTCTATAGACCCAACAGTTTTATTGCTGCCTGGATTCCAGCAGGTCTTTGTTTTTACAGTGGGAAATAAAAAAGCTTAGCTTCAGCAAGAAGCTATTCATGTAGTTGAAATTAGCGGCTATGCTTCTGCTCAAAAATTATTTACCCACTTTCAAGTACTCGCCAAGTGATGCTTTGATGCGTGAACAGGATATCTTTGTGACTGCTCCTAGCCTCTTCTCTTTTACAATCTTTTTTAACTTCATAAAAACATCTGCACTAGTTTCAATTTCTAGAGTGAGACTTCAGAAGGTCAAGCATGCAGAAACAAATAAAAAACAATAGGGGGTGTGTGTGTATTTAGAAATCACTGATCGTACCTTTCCATTTTGTCTCCAGGCTTTTTCATTCAGTCATGGGGTACTGACTTATCTTGTGATAGGGACACACCAATGACTACTGCTCAATAAACCGTGATGTGCACGTACAGTCTGTACCTGCACGCTTAGAGACAACCAGATGGGAGATGTGGCAGACTTTTTTTCAGGATGTAACCAGAGTGTTCTGCTGGATTACCAGAAATGTCCCATTTCCAGAAAGTCACAGTAGAGAATATAAGCCTTTGCTGTTTTGGCAATACTATCATATTACTATCCTACAAGCAAAGCAAGAAAACAGTAAATGCATAGTTCAGGTCAGCAAAGGTTTG
This sequence comes from Burhinus oedicnemus, assembly GCA_008921705.1. Lineage (NCBI taxonomy): Eukaryota > Metazoa > Chordata > Aves > Charadriiformes > Burhinidae > Burhinus > Burhinus oedicnemus. The sequence continues at coordinate 67,608 of VFFE01007169.1, read as the reverse complement.
TGTGTGGATAGAGAGGCTCTCCTGGATGGAAACAAGGTTCATCATTACTGACCTTGCTGGTGAGGACAGCTTTGGTGCTCACTGATTACCTACAGGAGGGATGACATGCAAATATCTGAAGGGAAGAGAAGGACTGGGATTGGGAGGGATCCCTGTAAGTGAGCAGATGATGACAATTGTCAGCAGGGAACTTCAGAAAAAGTCAAGTGTGCATGCAGCAGTGGTGCCAGCTGGTCTGGCTGTCAGTATTTGGCACCAGTGTGGCACGTTAATGCCAAAGGTGTGGTTACAGGGCTGAGCTCCTCTTGAGGAGTCAAATGTGCTAGGAGAGGTGCAAGCAAGCTTCCTTCGCATCAGGCGTCTGTCACAGGTCATCTTGGTCTATCTCTCTTCCAGCAACATATGTATGGCTAGGGCAAGGCTGTTTGATTTGGCTGAAGTGAGCGTGGCAAAGTGGTAATGAACAAAATACCTAGAAAATAAAGCAGGAAGGCAGGCACCTGAGCACAAATTCTTGAAGCCCTTAAAACCTCATCTGGAGTTTAACTTAGCAACTGAAATCTTTTTACATGCAACTGGCTTCTTGAGCATACAGTCAGTATTCTCATGGGTTACATTTTCAAGTATTTATGCTGGAGCTATATAGACCTCTATGTATACATTCAAATTCCTTTTCCCTCCCTTGTATCATTTCAGAGCTTGAGGCTACAGCAAAAACTGAATGTGGAGGGGGGAGTGTTTCTTAGGCTTTGTTTATTTATTTATTTATTTACTACTCCTCATGAGCCCTATGAAGCATTCGCAACCATGAATAAACTTTGTCAATAATTGGGGGGGGAGGGGGGAGACGTGGCCTTCTGATGTATTTTAGTCCTCTGAGATGGCAAAAAATACCCCCAAAACTGCAAAAGTAATCTGGAGGTAGGAGGTTTACTATTTCCCCCTTGCATGCCACCACTGCTGCTCTGGAGACTTTTAAAAGCCCTGAGCGGCATGAAAGGTAGATGTGACATTGTGCAGGGAGTCACGGATGGTAGGCTCTCACAGGCCCACGAAAGTAAACTTTCTGGGGGCAGCTGTTCTGTGTCACTGCTGTCACGTCGTTGTTTAACTGGAGGCAGCAGTAATGGGAGGGAGATGGTGCTGCACAGAGCTGCTTGCCGCCGGTCATACAGGGAGCTTCTCCCTTGTTTGGTGAATAAGGAGAATTTGACAAATACAAAGGGAATCGTGATCAAAGTGTTCATGCATTAATTCAGGACTCTGCTTGTTTTGCATTACTGTACTCTGCTGTGGGACTGTCTTTTAGATGTAATGAGTTATAAATGGCAAACTCCAAGCCTCCTGACTGCTGTTTCTGAACGCCATCACCTTTCCAACCTCTCTGCTGCTTGGAGGATGACTGTCAGGTTTTGGTGCTTGGAAATGCTGGTTGTTCTGGTTGGTTGTGGCACGATTCATAGGCTTAAAGTTAAGCTGATATTTTAGGACTCTACCTGATATTCTTTTTTGGAGAAAGAGGGTTTTTGGGGGAAATGCAAAATATTCTGGTGCATCTGGTTCACTGTCATTGTCTTTCAGTTGATAAGGTGCCATTTAAGACATCTTTTATAACACATTTCTCGGTTTCATGGATATTACGCACAAGCAAAGAACAAGAAAATATGCAGGTATTCTTATTAGTAAATTTGGCTGAAGTTTAAGAGGTTTGTTGGAAAGGCTATTCTTCCTTCAGAGCATAAAAATGGGGTTGCTGATGTGCTACAGTCATGCCAAAGGGCTTTGCTGGCATTACATGTACAAAGAAAGATTTGGGATGAATTTTACTCTTTGGGTTAGCATTGCTGTTTCTTATTTTTCAGTACATCGTGTAGACTAAATCATGAAGCAGAATAAATAACAGACTGACTCTTTATTACAAGTGAAGAGCAGAGTTGTAGGAACTTCTTTGGGTTTGGCCAAAATGAACGTCTTTCATGTTCAGCATTAAAAATTACACTGCAGTGAATCATTTAATTTTTGATGGTTTGAGAAACAAGACATACTGAAAAAAACATCCTAAGCAAGTCAACTGGCAAAAAAAAAGTTCACCATAAATTAAATTCATATTTCCATATCATTAATACAAAGCTGGTGCTTTATGTGATACAGGAGAACTAACCTTCCAAAAGCCATTTTAAAACTGTCCATCCTATACAAGGCTGAGCTGGGTTGCTCATGGTTATACTTTATTATGTAACCTTATCTAGGAAATTGAGATTTGGGGTTTTTCTCACTGAAGTAACTGTTCAAAATACGTTAGAAAAATGTTGCAGTTGCCCTGGGAGAGCACTTGCGAGTGTCTCTCCCTGCTAAGCAGCTGGAGCGAGAGCACTCGCACCAGCACTTTTATTTAAACACCGTAACATGATGTCCTTCTGATCCTTTCTCTTGAGGTACTGAATGAAGCAAAACCATTACTGTAAACACAGAAGACATTCAGTGATGTTCCAAAGTGCACATTTTTGGCAGCAGAAAGCTTTCTCCGGATAGCTGCCTGGGAATTTACAAATCGGTCACATCTGAATGCATTTTGTGAACCTTACTTGAGTCTGCACCTGCCTCCCAGAGACAGACGGAAAGAGAGAGGCTATAGATATGTTATCCATTTGCTGATGCCTCAATAGAGCTGAAAGGAAACAGCCACATTTTAATGGTCTGATTACAACACCTTGGGTGGCAAAACATCACGTTGCTTGTTGGAAGGGAGCAGTCAGTGAGTCAGTTGTACTTTTTGTTGTGTTTTTTCCCCCCCCGGACTACAGGGATATTTTTTTTAGTGAAGAAAGTGTAACTTTCTCCAGGTTATTTTTGCTGAGAAGAGAGGACAAATACTCGAGTAATGGAGACTGAGTCACCGAGTGGGAGAAAGATTCCTGGCGCGGCTGTATTTATCGTGCACTGGAGCCGATACTGGAATAAAGAGGGCAGCAGCGAGTCACGATCTTGTGGGATCAGACGGGATGAAACTGCGTGTGCAGGTAACACAGCAGAAACCTCTTTGGAATGATTTGAGTGTTGAATTGTGCTAAAAACACTGGGCCAATGTTCACAAAGCGCATGTTTGCTGGTGAAATGTGGGCCACAGCAACTATTCCTGCAAAATTATCAAAATGGCCATAAAACATGAAGGCGTTTTTATTACTAGTATTTGGCAGGTCATCCATCACATTCAGGTATAGAAACGGAATCTAAAGCTTACTAGTGGATTTTCAAAGTGAATTGTTTATTATTCCAGCTCAGCAGCTCTGGAAATGCACTGAAATTCTTTTAAGAACTACATAGGCTTCTTAGTTGATTCATGGCTTTTTCTATCCGCAGGACAGTTTCATCGCTGACCGTGGCACTCCATACGTACTGTATTGTTTGACTGTTACAGGAAGATGGCAGGTTGGTTGGTTTTGATGTTTCTCTAGGCCCACGTACAACCTGTGTGATGTGAGAAGCCACTTACTGGTGGAACTGAATGCTCTGTAATGACGAGAGGGGATCAAAAGGCTCATTTCTTGGTTATAGCTTTTGGTCAGATAGAAAAACAAAACCAGATTGGCCAAATCTGGATTTAAATCTTTGGATGCAGATGCTTTTATAGTCCTGCTGGCTTCAGTCAGACCAGCCACAGAGGTATAAACCTGTGAGGAATCGGGAACTCATGTTCTTCTCATCGCCAGAGTTTTGGGAGGGATCTCTTGACCTATTGTATCCCTATGGACTTTATTTAAAAGTACATGATATAGGTATTTATATACACACAAACACATAGATATTCTCTAAAACATAAATGCTTTCTCTCTAATTGTTTTTGAAGTCATCTTTTCAAGGCTGGCAGTGACATGATGTCTACTGTTTTTTTAGCAATTCTAATATCTCCTTTTTAATACCTGTTTCTAGTGGGAATTAGAATATCTTAAAGTCTTTCTGGGCTTTCGCTAAGTCATGAACACTGCCAAATGTAATTCATGATGTAGCCTCAGAGAGTCAAATGTTGCTTTACAGGTACAGAAGGCATCTGTACACCTGCAAGGCATTTTTTACTAACAAATAATTAGTTTTTTGCAAATAAACTGTTGGATTTTATCAGCTGTTCTCCCTTTTTTATGGCATGAACATTTTGCTAAAAAAGTTTGAGACAGTCTAATGCTTTACAACAAGTAATGGTGAAACTGCACAGTGTGGTCCATCTTCACAGCAATTTACAACAGTACCTTTTGTTCCTTCTCCTGCTCGTTCCTGCTTAAATCTCCGGATAAAAGCCTGGTTTTATCTGGGAAGATACCAGTAGCATCTTTTTCACACCTCAGCTAAATAGTTGTTCACATGGCAGCTTTAAAAGCCTCTGGGTTTATCGGTGGAAAAAATGCTTGGAAAGGAGAGGTTTAGTACTTAAATTAGTTCTATCAGCACTTTTTTTTTTTTTTTTTTTT
>VFFE01007169.1:35171-63125 GCA_008921705.1 Burhinus oedicnemus | reverse complement strand
AAAAAAAAAAAAAAAAAAAAAAAAAAAAAAAAAAAAAGAGGTAGCTACAGAGCTAAACCTGGACTTGCTGTGGTGGAGCTTAGCAGAATTCACTGCAATTCACAGCAGCAGGCGCACAAGGAGGGTCTCCTCCACGGCCTCCCAGATAATGATTACTGATCTCCTCCAGGCGAGAAACGCGGCAGAGGTGCTGTCAGGCCTCTTTGGGTTACTTACACAGCAGGGGAGGGCATTGATGAGGCTTTGTGCCAGCCCCCAGCTCCGAACAGCTGTTTTGGAAGAGGAGGAGAGGGACCTGTGGTGTTGGTCTTGCCTTTCTAATGCTTGCTTGGTAGCTGTCTCTGCTGTGCATGCTGGGAGGCACTGGGGAGGATGGAGTATGCTCCTCAGGGTATCTGTTTTGAAATAACTAATATTTCCACTGGAAAAGGTCCTCTGGTGACATTCCCATGTCCTTCAAAGTCTGTACGCTTGACACTGTGCAGGAGGCCGAGTGGTGGCCGTCTGCTCCTCAAACCAAGCCACTGGCTGGGTCACCTCTGGCTCTCCCACCTTTTGGCTGCCTTTATTTTAGTTCAACATGCTGCAACTTCTTTTTTTCATCTGAGAGCCAAACATGACAAAACTCGGGAGGGTGCCTCTTGCTGTGCTTGCGAGCCTGTGCTTTGTTGTGGCAGGCTGCGAGGTGGCATCTAGAGACAGTCACCCAAAGCAGCACAGGAGCTTGACCCCTGTATTTTGGCATAGCCTGGCGCTGGTTTGTGCCCTGCCATGGCTGCAGCAGGCAGAGCCAAGGGTCCCATTCCTGCCACCTCCGCTGCCTGTCCTTGAGTGCGTGTCTGCAACTCGGACAGAGAGAATCTCCTCGCTGGTAAAATAGGATATTTAGTAAACTTCAGCTGGAGGGGGAGTAAAGAATAAAGGACACTGCCAGGCATGTGCTTATGTACATGCAAGTGGTGGTGTTGCCTGCCTCCAAAGAATAATATTGGGATACTGTAATGTAAAATACTCTGTAACCCTTTGCCAGTGAGTCTTACATGGCCTCGTTCCCTCTAAAATGAGATCTCTGCACAAACAGACGTTCAGCCCACTTACATCTCTACATGTGGTTTTTTTATATATATAGTGTATAGTATAGACAGTAAGTTCATATATGTGGGTTTGGGTTTTTTTGAGGTGGGAGGTGCTATTAGGACAAACAAAAGCTTTGCCACTTCCATGAGCAGACACAAAGGACCCTGTGCTGTGATAGTAGCACCGCAGAGATTTTTGGATGAAGTGTCAAGAGACTGCTCTTGCACCACACCAAGAGCTTGCGGCTCGCTTTGCTGTTCCTTTGGAAACAGGGATGGCAGCTGGCATGTTCCATGCGGTCCTGCTCTCCTCCTCGCTCCCGTTCAATATGGGAGCGTTGCTGAGTCTCTGCAGCATCCTCTCTGCAGTGCCCCTTTCTTTTGGGCTGTGTGTTTATACACAAGGCTGCAAGTGGAGATCCAGCTCAAAGAAAACAGCAGTCTTTGGTACCTCCTGCTTTGCACTCCTGGGCTGTGCTTGCTAAGCCTGCAAGCAAATTCCTACTGCGGGAGATCCTTAGACCTGGGGTGCAAATAAAGGTGTAAAATTTTTGAGAAAGGTGATATGAAAATTACTGATGGTAGTGCAGTTGGTGCTTAGCTTCGTATTATGTTTTGGCTCATCAGCAAAGGAAAAGATTTCACCTTTGAAGATATTATGATTAATGCAAAAAAAAAAAAAATCAAGTTCAAGTTAAATTATATCATGAAATCCAGCATGCTTTATCAAAGCATTGTCTGGTGGCTGCCAGAGCCATTGATTTAGCAGATTTTCTGCTGTATGTTGCAGAATAAAATAAGAAATGTTTAAGGAAAACTTTGTTTTGCTCCACCTTCCTTCTTTTTTGATTCAGTTTGGAAGATGCAACGGCACATTCTTTAAGGACTTCTGCTCCATTTCAGAGGCATTCATGGGCTCTTCCATATAGATATTTTTATTAATTTTTTCCCATTCCGATGGGGCTTCTGGAATATAATTGGCCAATTACATATTAACTGGGTGTAAATGTATTCATTTTTAAAATAGGTTTTTCTAGCCTTTAAAAAAATATGGGTTTGATCCAGACCTTGGAAAACATGCTGTGAGTAAGACTGAGGCTAGCAGCTGATTGCAGGGAAAGTAAGTTATTCAAAAAAAAGGTTACAAACATTATTTTAAAATAGAGAATTAAATAATGTTTATAGCCAACTAAAGGCAGATCTTACTACAGCTGAATGTCTGTCACTTTTACAATTGTGGGGTATATTGGGGTGATAAAAGAACAATGAGCCAAAGAAACTGTAGGTATAGCTTTTATGGGTTGGGAATGTAGGTAGCAAACACTCTATTCCAAGTGATAAGACATTGGTAGAAGCAATAGGATGTGTTTAAGGTTACCATAAAGTTTGTGAGACCGAGACTTGCGTTTTGATAAAAGGGATTCACATGTGACAGAGCGACCACTGGCAAGCAGCCTGTGCTGAGGTGCCAAGCCCTGTGCCCGGCAGGGTGCTGTCTTCCTCTTCGCCCTTGCTGGGAAATGCCCTAGTAAGGAACGGAAAAGTGAATGGTGCAGAAAGATGTGATGCTTTTTTTTTAAATTTTTTTAAATTTTTTTTATTCTTTTTCTGATTTAGGAAGGAGGAGTGAGAAAAAGGACCAGCTCCCAGGTGAGCCCAGGCACAGCCAGCTGTGGAGGAGTGCTGCCACCATCCTTTTGGAAGACAACCAGCAGTTCCTGCTGCAGGACACTGGTGCCTTTTTTTTTCCTCACCACTTTAAAGAAGCTCTGTGGAAAACAATTTCTAGGAGCCATGTCCACTGGTAGAGGTTATGTGCAGTTAAACGTGTGGCTTGCAGGTATTGCAGGTAGGTCTTGTTGCTCTCTCCCCGGCATTGTACGCTGCCACGCATGCCATTTTCATTTTCTTCCCTACTCCTTTGCTGCATCCATCTTTACATACAGTGTGTGACCTTTGCAAACTTCAGGTAAAGGCACTTAGGTGAGACCAGAGCCACACAATATCTGACCTACACAGAGTAGAATTTATCGCTGCTTCATTTTCCCTCTGGTAAGCTTGTTGCATTTGACTCATGAAGCTTTCAGCTGCAGGATTTAGGTGGTAAAAGACACAGCTTGATACAGTAATTTTCTTTCCTACCCCAGTGCCCTGTCTCACAGAGGGCATGAGACACCCTCCTTTAGCACCAACCAGCACAGCTTCCTTGGTTTGAGTGGCGCAAGGCCCATTTACACCAGTTGGGAACTACGCATGTCACTGGTTCCTTACCGTGCCTGTAAGCACTGAGGGGTGCCTCTGGCTTTCATTTGCCTCGCCGGAGCAGCCAGTAATTAAATGATCAGTTGGCTTTAACATTCCTGCAATAGTTTAAATGTGCCAAATTTTTAATGAACAAGGGGGTTTTTTTTGATAGTCCATTTAACCACTTGAATTACTGTCACTAACCGATGTGGTACTTGTTCTTTGAGGCAATGACTTCCCAGACAGGTACATACAAATGTGGGGTTTTGTGGATTTTTTTTTTCAGCCGTGACACAAAACTTTGAGAATTTGTTCTTAAATTTGTTGCTGGATAGATACTTATTTTATCACTTCTGGCAAAAAAGCTCTCCGCATGGTTTCTTACTTTTTGCACAGTTTTCAGTTTGTACCTCTCCTACGCTGTGTGTGTGAGCACAGTGGTTTATGCTGTGGAATGTAGGGGATTTTCTTCTGACGGGACAGAAACCGACAGCACAGGGAAAATGCAGGTACAGCAGAAACGCACTAGTTCTTACTATGTGCTCTTAAACAATATGACAACTTATTTTTGCTGTCTCAGTGTTAAGTGAAGAGATGGCGAGAACTGCATTGAGCACTAGGATAGGATCTTAAATTAATTTTGAACAGGAAGAAAATATTTTTGGTCTTCTGGAGTTTTACCCAAAATTGTGGTTATCTTCATAGCTTTTAAAATATGTAATTCAGCTGCTGATCAGCCCAGTGGTGGTAACTGAGGGACGACCTGCAATTTATTCCAGAAACCAATGCCCTCTGCTTAATGAGGAGTGACCCTTTGATGTCCAGCTTAGACATCCAGAGAAGGCTGATGTGTCCTGCTCAACATCCAGCTCTCGCTCACTATTTCCAGACCTCGCTTAGAGTTCCTCCTTCAAAGTTTCTTATCTGTAAGTGAACCCCAAGCAAGAGGCTGTAGCACCAACTGGATCATAGTTTGGCAAATTCAGCTAAATTCAGCACTTTTTAAGGCTGCATGAAATCATAGACCTGCAAGTGGGGCAGCAAGCAGGAAGAAGCTTGCAGGTTGCTGCTGCCCTAAACTGCATTCAGATTAATGAGGTCTGAGGTCTTGGATGGGAGAGTGGCTGTAATTGCAGACTACTGTCCTTTGCTTTTAAACAGATTTCACAAGTAAAGGTTTCTGTTGCTACATTCCAATGTTTAATGTAAATAAGTCAGTGACTGAAATGAGGATGTTTTAGTGCAAAAAAAAAAAATCACAGATGTTACCTTTGCCAAAAAACGATGCCAGCCCAAAATGCTTGCAAGCTGCAGTGCTCATACTTGATCTGAAATTGTTTGCATTGTTTTCAGCAGGGCCCTGGTTCTTTGCCTTTCTGCGTTCACTAGCCTCTGCCACCTTTTTCTCCTCTTAGCTGGTGTGAGGTTAAAGTGATCCAGCCAGCTGCTGTCTTGCAAAGAAACCTGCAAGGTCAAGTGTGAACACTGAGCAGTTTTGTTACTACCTGTCAGACTGGGCTGATTAAAAAATGCTGTAACAGTAGGAATGAGACTACAATTCCAGCTTCCCCAATGACACACCCAAGGGAATATTTAAGGTATTACAGATATATATATATAAAGTGCTACACACAGACACAGACACACACACACACAAACACACACACACACACACACATTTTTCTTTGAGTGTGTGAAGTGTTGCACCAGATGACCTCTTGAAGTCTTGTCCAACCTCATGTAGTCTATGGGCTAACAGGGAGGTGAGCTGAAGGCAGCCTTACCAGCCCAGTTCACATATTCCTAAGGGTTCCTAGCACTAGCCAAGTGTCTCTGGTTCAGCCCTGGGATGACTTGGGAAAATTCTTCTTCTACTCAGTAGCTGCAAGGTGGAGGACATAGACTTGGGGCTGGCTGGTAAGGTGAAGAGCAGTGCTAGCAAAGCCCTCCGGAATAATCTACGCCCCAGATTTAGCAACAGCTTCCAGTTACACACTGGCCTGTGGCTCAGACGCCATGCCAGGGAGTCCTACGACACTGTAGACTTCTGTGGTGCTCCCCTCTGGGAGCTGGGTCCTGACTCACACCCTTCCTGCGGTGAATATATGTTCATTTTCCAGTATGTGTTTCCTGCAAGGAAGCCCCCAAGGGGCAGTTAATATTTTTAAAAGTACTCTGTTCTTTTCAACCAGGCTGGTTATGGGCTGGTATAAATTCTTGCTGCATTAAGAATATGTCCTAGATTTTATTGACTACATTTGTGTCACCCACATGGTGAGGCACTGTCAAAATGCTTTGAGTTGGCTAGTCGTTGTGCCTTCCCCCCCAAGGAAGGCATGAATTGCTCATTTTGAATGAATTTTAAAAAATTATGAGTGAGAAAATAACATGTATGTGAAGGCCCTATAGAAGTGTGGTACATCTGTTTCAAAGCACAGAAGTGCAGACTGTGTCCCTAAAACAATTGTGGCATTTGTAACTCTTTCCATTCCGACTGTGCAAAAGAAAAAATTGCCAAACCGGCCATTGTGTGAAAACCACCAGTAAGTAAGTTTCATTTCCAGATGTGACGTCATTTGTACTTTGCAAAGCCAGGGTGGCAGAGCTGCAGAGCGGGCCTCTTTGGAGGAGAGGATGGCATCACACTGGAGTAGCAGCTTGTGAGTATTTGGCTTCTGCAAGTCACTGGAGGAAAGAGCATCCACAAGGATGGCAGACTGACCAGCTTAATGGAAAGGGAACCCACCGGGTATGAGGAAACCACAAAGAAACTGGTTCTTGTACTCTTTCCTCAGGCATCCGCTTTTGGCCATAGCTGGAGACAAGATACCAGCGCTGATGAACCTTTTGCCTGACAGATATAGCTGCTCTTGCAAGACCACTGTGTGCAGCAGGTTAATGTGACCAAGCTCCTAGCTGTGCCATGAAGCTGGAGACAAGAAAGTGGCAAAGAGCTTCAAAAAGGTAAAAAATTTATATAAAAAAATAATCTTTTTGATCCTATCAGAGCTCTGGCCGCAGTTTCTGAATAACTGTGACTTAGCAAGAAAACTGAGAAAATTCCCCAAACCAAGGTCTGACTGCTTAAAGCTACGCACGTTCATAGCCCAGGCAAGTACTGCTCTTCTGCAACATTCCAAAAAGTAACAGCAGTCTTGAAAAGGAGAAGTGTTCCTCAATACTGACTGTCCGACATGTGAACTAGCCAGACTGGTTAAAGCTTAATTAAAAATTGCCAGAGTGGCTAAATTCTTTTCTAAGTGCAGCTGCAAAACGTTAGCTGTGGGCAGATTTTAGACCTTAATTAGTAACACTTGCACTGGAGGACCAAAATCTTTCATGAATGCAGCTGTGATCAATTAGTATCAGTTAGGCATACAAGGGTCTCCTGAAAATTGTGTTAGCACCCACCTAGATTAAAAAAACCCAACAAACTCACATGAAACAAACTACAAAATCAAAGATAACTACAAAATGTCTTTATTGAAAAAAGCAGATTATAGCATCTAAGGTTAAATGAAACTTCTGACTTTAATATTAAATAACTTAGGATGATAGCAAGTAGCTTCTTCTTTAGATAAATAAATCTACATTTCCCAATTTTTTTCGTCAACAATCAAGGGAATCAAACACTGAAACACAAAACCACAAGTAATTCTAAAGACTAGAAGACAGAAGCACATTGAAAGGTTTTACAAGGATATATATACAAAAATAGTTAAACTAATGTATATTTTCAGCATGTAAACTAGTTACATGATATACAAACTGGGAATTTATATATTTCCTACAAAATAAAAATCAACGTTGGTCCAAGTTCTTGGAAGAAAACTATATTCTTTTAAAGAAAATGAAAATATTTCTCAAATGAAAACTTAATTTAAGTCAAATTATATACTCTAGTTACGGCATTAGTTACAGGATGAATCACAAACTTTTAAACTTTTCTTGAAACACAAGAAAGCAGCTTTTGTCTCCTTTAGAGCTTTGGTTTACTTAACTACTCTGGAATTTCTGGTCTTAAAGAGCTCCTCTAACCATGTTTTCCTTTTGAAGCTCCACCTTACAAAATATATATATATATATATATATATACACACACGTGCACACAAGTGAAAGGAAAAGGAAAGAAACCCAAACAAACCCTCTTTCAAAGCTCAATTATCTGAGTGTATTCTTTTGTTTTGAAATTATTATTTTGGTCCTTTCTTTGGAACGAATCCTCCAGTGCACGAGGGACTGTGACTCGCCCACAACAGCTTTGTGCTGTAGGGACTTTGTAAGATTCCTTACCAAAATGGAAAGGTGTAGTCCTGATGCAAATGAGAACAAGTTGTTACTGTTTTAACTTTATGGAACTATTCTGAAAGTACAGCAAAGGCTTCTGAAGAACGATCACATCGTAAAATGAACTCTAGAAAGTTTACGTCTATTTGAACTGATTTAACGTAAGAATACTCCTTATGAAACGCATTAAAAGAAGCTTTCTCATTTACACAATTCCCCAGACAGGAGGTAAAATGTACAGAAACTGTCACTAGCACTAAAGAGTACAGCACATCATTATTTTAGATTTGCTTTTATTTTTCTCTTTTGATTTAAAAAACAAAACAAAACAAAAAACACCCCCCCCAAAAAAAAACAACAAAAAACCCTGGCAAATTTCACTCAAGCTCCAGTTTTTATACTAAATGCTGGAAAAGCAAAGCTGTACTTCATTATACAGTAATGGAACGCACCTGTCTATAGAAAATACTGGAACAACAACTGCTGCTTTCTGGTTTTAAATAAATTGCTTATTCTATATTGAAATATTAGCTTTTGATATTTTTGCCATGATGATACTTACTTAACACATCGGAATTGAGTAGAACTATGAGAGACTGACAAATGAACATGTAAAATGAAATTAAATATTACTCTGTTCTACAGTATAATTGGTTTCAAAAAAGAAGAAAAGGTATGGTATGTACATGTGAGATAGTGTGCTGTCCTTTGAAAAGTATGTTGGAGTGGAAACTTAAACTTGTCACTGAAGGAGGCAAGCGTAGTTTAATGATTGTTTTCTTAATTTGAGTTCCTTAATACATATTGTAAAGACAAGCAAGTAAAAATGCCTCAAAGCTAGATGTGGTCCAAAGCCGCTTCCTTCAATGGAAAAAGTATTACATTGCAGCTGATGCTACAAGTTTATCCTGAAGCTCTGGTACTTTCCATGTTTGTAATAACCTTAAGGAATTGACCTAATCATACAATCCAATTTCAGACAGTTTTTCTCCCTCTTCTGGCATTTGCTGTTTGGGCAAGAGGCACATGGATTTCCACTTCCTCCTGAGGCTGGGCTGGTGCCTATGGACACAGAGGTAATATTTGCAAATGCAGAAAAAGTGCACATGCACCCAATGTCCTCGCTTTTGCAGGCCAGGCCTCTTAGGTCACACTGTAGCAGGGCACTAATTGCACTGTAATTCTTTCAAAACATGGCTAGCACATTAAATATGTTAATTATAAACTGATAACACGTTTATTAGACAATGACTTTTTAAAGGAGCATCTGACTTGCATCATTTTAAAGGAGCATTCAGTAGGACAGGTTAATCTAGGCCACTGGAGGTTTGGCAAAAGTTCAGGAAACATACCTTTTGGTCCTTCCTAACAGAAAAAAAATAGTTCACAGGAATTTTTCCTGCCCCCCTCCCCCTCTTCCCCCATAAGGAAATTCCAGACTATCAAAAAGTTCTGTTAGGGGAGTTAATTATTCCACTTAGGAACTAGTGTCCATTGGATGCTCTTTGTACTTTTCAAGAGCACCACAAATGGCTTTCAAAAAAATCAATGGAACATAAGAAAGTAAACTGTAATGGTGTTGCCAAATAAGTCATTTCATCGGTCTGCATGCTGAATTTAACATGGGATCATTTCCGAATGGATCGGTCAGATTCTTGACGTGTTGAGAACTGGCATGGAAATGTCCCAATTTACACACGTGGAAAATCTGGTTTGGTATTTCCACTTCCTCTGGCGCAGAAGAATTTTATTTTATTGTAATTTTGGATACAGTTAAAGACAGCAACGATGGATTTATTTAAAATATAAATTCAGGAAGGCTGGATCAATTCTCATGAGAATGCAAAGAATTTTTTTAAACATACAGATGTGTGATTTGCATGTAAATCATCAACACATGGTAGAAAACAAACCATAAAAAAGATTCATCTAACTTCCTATATGGAAGACATATATTTCCCCAGAGCTCTGAGGTTACTGTAAAAGCTTATGCAAAATATGAGTGTGTACATTCTATGTACAGCTAATACTTGTTATAAAATACCAATGTTTCAATAGTCTGACTCTCTAAATTATTTTGTACTTTGTTTTCCAATGAAGACAATCACCGTAATCAGTTCAAAAGTACATCTAGAAAAGAACACAAAGCTGAAAAGATAATACAAAAACCCCTGTCCCCCTTTTTTTAATAATGTATCAACATACAATCATAAAGCAGTTGGTAACAAATGAAGTCTTGTATAAAACAAGTAATACAAAGACAAGTGTACCTTTGCATAGAAAGGGGCTGCTAACCCTATTAAACAAAAAACAGGTTTAAAAGATGAATTCTTTAGTAAGTGCCAAATCATCAAGTTGATATGAATGCATTTTGAAACCATGGCTACACTTGTACACGGCAAGCAATATCAGAGGCCTGTAACTTTCTTCAACTGTTATGACCCCGCATATGCCAATCTTTTAGATATATTCCTCTGTAATGTGTTTTTTTTATTTGAAATGTTTGCCATATTTCTTTAACAAGCTAAATAGTCTTTGGATGACTTGTAGGCTGGAAAGCTGGCCTGACGCTTCTCCACAGAATGCCATTATTTAACCCATGCTGAAAACTGTCATTGCTAAAAACATTTGTTTGCTTCCTATTCACTACTTCTGGGGATCTAAAATTTAAAAAAATGTGTGACTGTATTCTCTAAGACCAGAATTCAACAAAACTAGCTAAAATGCTAGCATTTATCTTATCATGCTTGCTGCAATATGATAAGGTGCTAAGTTTTGGAAAGTAATTCTACACTCCTTACTTGGGTGAAATGTCCACTGAAAGGAAGTGAGTAGGGAGTGCAGAACAGCCCTTTGTACCACTGTTTTTACAAATGCTGCCATTTACAGTTACAGTTTAGTGGTGAATTATTTGTTCAAGTAGACGGTGTCTCAGTGAAAATGTCTAGATAAAAGAATGCATACGTACAAGATCAGAAAAGGACCCCTCACCTCTGATTTAAAAAATAAATAGCTGGTTTAGATGGTTATTACTAGAATCTCATCTTTAAAAGGAACAGGAAAGTAATTTTTAGATTTTTGTCTTCTCTTTCAAACGGCTTATTGGTAATGGAAATGTCTTTCAGAGTTCTGTGACATGCATTGGATAGCTCGGAGGTGGATGTGACGGCAGTTTAATATTAAGGCGCCTGATATGACAGCTGTGGCAGAGCAAGTGGCCCTCTAATGGGTAACAACGATGGCCTTCCTCATCATTGAGCTGCAAGCCACAATCCTAGAAGAAACATATACATCCCAGGTTAGTGAGTCATTCGGGCAGGTCATCTCACAACAATGTTGACCTGCCCTGCATAACCCCGAGAGCTCCCTCCAATGCCTCCAAAGACAGCAACCTCAAGAGTTTTTGGGAGGTGGACCCTGACTATCTCATATTAAGCAAAATGACATCACTGAAACTGAACAGGACAGTCTATAGTGGTACCCAGCCTTTTTTCCCCCGTTGTTTCCCATTCTGGTCTCTTCTTCATCTAATAAACGTTGATGCAAATCAGACAAAAACAGGCCAAGGACTGACCCTGACACATACAACCTGGAAGAGGTTAGAAGAGAGAAGGAGCTAATTCTGCAACAAGGCAGCGAGCAAGAAATGAAGGAGCATAAGTAGAGAATGAGAGGAGTGGGGAAGAGAGGGAGATGAAACATGTTTTACTTCTGAAGCAGGGCTACACTTTCTCTAATTTGGAATTAAAGAAAATTAAAGACTTTAAGGCCAATGGTCCATCTTTAGTGGAAATATGTTCGTACCTCCGGGACCAGCACATAACTACAGGGACGACATGGGTGAACAACAGTGGAGGAACACAGATAAAAAGAAAACCAACAAACAATGATCCTGCCTGCTGACTATTATGTACACTCCAACAGAGTCAATCCTGGTTTTCAGTTGTCACCATTATAATTTTGAGGACATTTGAAAGTCACGGCAGTTTTGTGCTTGGTTTTGATGTTTCAAGTATGTTAAATACTTCAAAATTGTTACTGAGCAGTCCTGGCAAACCAGAGATTCCAAGTGCATATCTGCACGCTTAACAGAAAGAAAAAAAAACAAAACCCTGAAGAAGTTGGGCATATAGGTCATTTTAGTATCGAAAACTGATGCAACGTTTTTAATTGGACACAAAGTACGATTTTTCAGCTTTCATAGCTCAAGTTAAAATCCTTAAATTTTCCAATGCTGAAATAAAATGAAAAATGGGTTTTTAAGTAAGCTTTAAAATTAGAGTGTTAGTTTAGGGAGGCTGTAATCGAAGTTTCTGCCAAGCTAGTTTTCTGTGTGTTACTATATGTTATATAATAACTTTATAGTCCTTTATGTAAGATTTAAAATTAAATTCCTCATTAGAATTTAACAATTCCAGATACCCTACAGACGTGCCAAGCATTCATACCTTTTTTCCCCTCTCCAAAATTGTATTCCTTTTCTGCAATGAGAAAGCCTGCCTTCTCAGTGGATTTCAGCTTTAGCATGGGGCTCTATTGGCCTGTAAACTGACTTGAACTTCTCAGCAGAAGTTAAGTGGATGCACAAGAAAGAGATGATAGAGTAAAGCAGCAAAGTTTTCAAACTGACTTTGCATGGCCACCAGGTGATGAGGACATTAACGGCATTTCAGCAGTGGCTGCGTGAGACATCATAGCCTTTGCAAAAGTCTCCATGTGAATACCTCAAAATTCTGGCACCAATTTTTCTAGCGGTATTTGGAGACAGCAGTGACTCAATGTGTACAGTTTGAGAGCCTGATCGGAGACCATCAGGCAGTAATCTACCCCTGTTAACACATGGCTAACCCCCTGATTTCTGTACGTAAATGCGCTCTGCCATTCTGGGCAGATGTGGAGGCAGCTTGGTTTGCCTCAAACTGGAAGGAGAATGGGGAAATGAATAATGAAACAGAACTGAAAATAAACCCCCATTGGGACATTCTAATATAAAGTCAATAGCCTGAGAGAGAAGGGGAGGGAGCTGTCATCTTGGGTGAAGCCTGCACAAAGCAATAGATGGGGGAAGAAGGAGGAGGGAAGTACAGCTCTCCAAAATGCTGCCATTTCCTGTGCCAATTTCTCTTTAAAAATTAATAGAAAAGACTGGAGTATGAGGTATCTCTGTTGGAAGGAGACAGCTGAGTGGACTGGGCCTTCCTCACATTTAGGTTCATATACATTTCAAGATGCCCTGAATTTTGTTATTTTCTCCCTCAATTGGATTTCTCTTTGTAAAACCTTTTTGTGCAGAAGTGCATGGAAGATAGTACTGCTGCATTTTTGCCTCTGGTGCTAAGATAGTTAGGTAGCACAGTTATGATCTGCATGTTCTATCAGAGCACCAAACCTACAGCAAAAGGGAAGTTTTGGGTTGATCCCAAATTAAAGAGTTTGTTTCCCTCCTCGTGCTCCCAGATGCAGAGCTAGGACTGAACTGACCTCTCCTCTCCAAAGCAAGAGCACTAATCCCACAACTTGATCTTCCCCAATAAATGTTCAAATGTTCTGCACAAAAAGGAACTACTCCCAAAAAAGTGATGGAAAGTCAGTGGTATCCCTGTCTCTTTTCTAGTAAAGAATCACTATTCATTCTGCACGGAAAAACCACAGATCCTCTAGAAAAGCCTTTCAGTGTAGAAGGGAGGGTTCTTCCCTGCACAGGCAATGTGAATTCAGGTCTCCTCAGATCAGAGCCATCCAAGCTGTATCCAGAGATCGGGAAAAAGAGAACCGGCACCTACTCTTTGTTCTCTCCCCATCTGGAAGTATTAAGAAAATTCAACCCAAACAACGAAACCCGGCTTTTGAAGTTAATATACTGGGGAAAAACCTAATTTGGTACTGCAGTACCACTTGCAGCCCAGCTAGCACGTACCCCTTTGCCTCCCTTCAGGAGCCGTGGGGCAGAGCCCTACCAGCCCAGGCGTGCAAGAGCCAGCAAGTGCACCCTGGGGTATGAGTCAGGTACCCACCAAGTGGCTGCTAGTTATCAGCAAAGCCTTGCTGTGGGATGGGCCGGCAGAGGTGCCTGATGCTTACCTCGCAGTGATAGCACTCCACATGGTAGTCTTTGTCCATTGACACCACCCGAATGGTCTCCTCGGAGCCCTGTTGGGGAAGCAGAGAGAAAGTAAGAATGGGCTTGTAAGCAGTGTTTTCTTAATCTTTTTTTCAGTGCCCAACCTATTGCTTTGGAGAGCTGTTTCCCTGGGGGATCCCCTTGTCCTCCACAGACCTCTGTGACCGCTGAGGGTCTTGTCCCCTGGTGCTCAGCATTGCACTGCTGGTTTTGCTGTTTAGCAGCAGTGTGGGTGTCTGACATATCTAAGCTGTAGAGGTCATTTGGGAAGCATAGCCAAAACTTCATCCTCAAGGGACAAATTAGTCTTGAAAGCAAATAATTTTCCAAGGGCACCCAGGATCTGAACAAATTACCAGTCAATGACCTGCTGATTGGTCAACTCTTCCTTATAGATATCCTGGCCTGAGTTTTCTAGGACTTGTATTCCCCTCACACCATCTGCTGCACAGCTATTTTGCACACGCACATGTCACTGTATGTACCCCATTGGGACTTACATACCAGTCTGGCAGGTAATTATTTGCACAGGCCAAAATCTCAGCGTGAGGGTGGATGCAGCAGAGTTGTGTAATTCCTGGCTGAGCCCCAGACCCTCCAGAGCAGCCCATACCCTTCTTGTAACCTCACAGACTCTTTTCCCTGATCCACTCTGAAGACTGAGCTCATTAAATCTGTTGCCTTGCATTGTTTCCAGTTCCAGGTGTGGTTAGAGCATCAGATATGACGTAGACTATGTCTGAGAGAAGCTGTGGGCAAGTTAGTACCTGCACTGTGAGACTGGAACTAACCTAAGAAACCTCCATGGGAAAGAACACGGAGTCTATCCTGCTAGCCATCAGATGAGTCAGCAGGACTGCCTTTTTTTAACTCTTTTCTTTCTTTATTTTTTTTTAAGTAGTTTTGTAAGACACAAATCCAGTGAAATTTATATAGGGGTTTTCTCCTCAGATCTCATCACCAGGACAAGCAGTTCTGGCTCAGCCTTTATAAGGTTTCTAATTATGTGTGACCTGGCCATTTAACAGAAATAATAATGACAACTAGAGAGTAATGTACAGTGATGGAGGTGGGCATGCTGAGAGGCTCCATCCACAGGCTTTACTGGGGCACAGCAGCTTATAGGATGCAAGCTCTGGCTCTATAAACATGGCGAGAGGAGGAGGAGGGAGGTGCTGAGGCCCTTGCTTACAAATGAGCTGGTCAGGGACCTCAGCAATGGGAACTTGGTGGGTCCTCCCTCATGGGTTGCAGGAAGGTGATTCACCTGGCTTCCCTTTCAGCCAACTTTTCTGCTGCCTCTTCCACCCCTTTAAGCACTTTCATTACATTGCCACCCCAGCATGACAGATTGTGTGGCCTTTTCACAGGGTCAGGGTAACCCTCAGATGTCTTTTCAAGTTTGGGCATCTTAACAGATCCACATCAGAAATGCAAACGTAGCAGACAAGGAAAATTGCTACTTGAGCTAATGGGAGATTCTAAAAATAAACAGGGCTTTTACTTCTTGGGTTGTTCTTGGAGCCCCAGTCAGGGCTTTCAATTAAACGTGATTTATAACAGCATAATTAAGACCTGGAAAGCACCCTAAAGATACAAAGTACTATGCTGCATAAGTAGTATGACTATTACAACCTCTGGGAATGTTTGGGAGTGACATTACTGCTGAACTGTATTTAATTTAGTATCTGACATAGTACAGATTCTGGAAGAGGGAGGAAAAGCATCTGATGTGTTTTTAGAAAGCATTCATATGCCAACCGTTGTTTTCTCTAAACAGTCAGTGCGTGTTAACATGTACCTGTGCTGGTAGGATCGGCTGGTTACAGGAAGCGCATTTTGGTGCAAAAACCCTAGGGTGCAAGAAGAAAGTGTTCAAATCACATTTAAAGCTTCTTCAAAAAGTAGAACCAAGAGAGTTATTCTAACCATGCCTTGTTTTTAGCAAAATGTAGATCCACAGGATTCGAAACACAGAATTCACAGGGGTTGGAAGGGACCACTGGAGATCATCCTCTAAATGTTTGATGATATTCAGGGAAAACGAGATTTAGAAAAGGCTGATCTACCCCAGCTTTACTGCTTAGGTCTTCCTGACCTCTAGGCATAGTGAATCCAGCCCTCTTTCCCACACATGCCCTTTCTCTTGCTTTCCTTTACTCATAAAGCCATTCCAATTCTTCCAGAGACTCACTGCTTTGACTGCAAAGCAGCTCCTGACTTGGGGACCGTCACCATCTGACGTCAGGAAGACATAACCATGCTAAATAGGAGAGGGGCTGATCGTGGCTAGGATCCACTTAAAACAAATACATCAGCTGATCTTATTATCCACACCTGCATTTTACGACACTCACAGGGCCAACATTTACTCTATCCTTGTAACACGGTCAACTTAGTACCAATAGGGTTGAGTTCAGAGTGATTTACTCTTGCAGCATAAGCTGAGTTATTGGTTGACTGGAGCTAAGAGCATTCACTTTGCCTTTGAGCGGGAGCAGAAAGGAGTCCAAAAGCAATCACTTAAACCACTACCTGCTAATTATATGTCTATTGCCCAGTCTAGGTTAACCTAACTTACACTCACCAGTGTCCTGCACTACCAGAACCTCGACTCTTAGAAACAGCCAGCAGAACCTACCATCACTTGCAGAATGAGCCTGATCGAATTAGTATTGAAAGTCTTGAAAGAAGTAGAGAAACAGCCACCAGAGAAGTACATCCTCTGACACAACTTGATTTTCAACCTCAGCTGGCCACCATATGCCACGCAGGGCCCAGGAAGTGACTAATATAACTTTAAAATCCTTTACAAATGCAATATGTGATAGCAGCACTTAAGAGACATCTAAGTAAATAGGAATGACCCTTTTTATGTACTACAAGGCTTATAACTATACCAATAATTTAACTACTATAATTTTTCCAAGCATGCAATGGATTTGTGTACTTACGTATGGTAGTCTTTGACACAGTAAATATTGTTCTCCACATCTACAGTGAAGGGGACTCCATCCAAACACTCATTACACACCACACAGCGGAAGCAGCCAGGATGGTATGACTTTCCAAGGGCTTGTAAGATCTGAAGAGGCACACAGCAAAATAAGCAGATGCATGATTACATGAGATCCCCCCATATACTGCTGTGTCTGATTCTTAATAATGACAGTGAGAAAAGCACTTCAGGATGAAATTGCCACTCTGCAGCTCTGTCAGCAAGGGGCCTTTTAAAACAATCAACTTGCTTGTTTCAGTAGGCTTCCAATAAAGAGAGAGAACTGTGAAAATCAGGGTAACGCCCATCAGTCTTAGCTCTGCAGGGCCAATACTGCCAACAGAAATTAAAAACGGCTTCAGAGACCACTTCTTGGAAAAAAAATGTGTTGCAGCCAAATACAAGTTACTGAGATAGAATTAATTCACAAAACTTAACAGGCTGTGACAGACAGAATCCAAACCAGTCATTACTCAAAAAGTAAAATAACAAAACAAGCAAATAATTAGGTGTCCTTTTATTAATTAAGGATCCTAATCCACCACAGTTACTGACTGGTTGTCAGTCATAGAGGGCCATCGGTTTCAGTTAAAATTCCATCTGTATCCATGAGTTTGGATACAGATCCATCCATCTGTACAGGTTTTTCCCATGCTGACCGTCCCTCCTGCATTTTTAAAGGTTTCAAGGAAAGGCCAGATGCCGTCTCAGCTACACTACTATACAACAGATCCCATCCCTCCTGCTGTCCTTGTATGTAACACTCAGTATGGCAGTGGGACATCAAGGAGGGTGCACCAAGCCCATGAACAAGCCTCTGGCAAGAGTGAGACACGGCATCATCCTTGGGCAGCTCTCAACAGGTTATAGCACCAATTGCATAAGTTTCAGGTGTAAGAAATACCTTTGGAAGGTAATTTCAAAAATTATCTGCTAGCAGCAATAGTCAGCTTGGAGCTGCTAATAAGCTAGAGATGAAAAAACTCCATGGACCAAGCTCTCATGGCCCTGTAGATGATTCTATTAATAAAGATCAAAATCAAATCAACAGGGAATAAGAAGTGGCGCATAGGAAAAATGCACAAAGTCAATTTAATTTAACCTTTTTTTCCCCCTCTAATGAAGCCTTATAGCTCTCCATTCAGTGAGGGGCATCAGACTCCGTTTGATTTGCCAGCCTGTGCCTAGCCAGAAACAACTCATCTGTGTGCGTGTGTTGCTCTCTCAGCAGCTCCGTAAGACACGCCATTAGCCTGGCGTGGTTGTGCAGCCAGCCCTTCACAGAGAGCAGCTCCCCGTTCAACTGCACGTCCCGCCTTGAACAGCTTCACTTGTGCCCAGGCCGGTGGGGCTGCAGCTCTCTGCTCCTTGGCTGTACACGGCTCCACCACTGCGCAGGCACGTTTGTTGCATGTGCACTCCCAGGGAGGAACACCAAGGAATTAGCCAAATAAGACTGCTTAATTCCTGGAGCTCCCAGAGCTGTTTCCTTTTGTCAGAGCACGCTTGCTGATGGGAGAAAGGCAGACAAACACCTGCCAAGCTTCCAGCTACTGAGCTCCACCAACGAGATATTATGGACTCTTGCCTGGGATTCTGCAATTAAGGGCCAGCTCAAAGCATGCAAGTCAGGATACCCCTCCCCCTCCCAGCATGACACAACTCCAGAAATTTGCTCTTGGGCTAAAACGAACAATAACCTTGTCCAACCAGTGGTGCCAGGATATGAGCCAGAATCCTCATTAGTGAAGCCTTGGTTCCAGCTCCTACTGAACCTCTGTGTTTGCAACGCAGTAGCTGCTTCTATTAGGCATACTGAGGTTCATATACATTTTAAAGTAAGAGGAAAACAGATATACTACATGACCTGCACTTCTTCAACGTGCAAGCCACTTCATTTTGTTTGGGAATTTCTGCTTAGGAAGATCAGACTAAACTCTTCTTACTTTCACCCACTGAAATGATGCCAGCAGTATCTGGCCCAACCTATAGCTCTTTGATTTTTTTATTATAGAAGTAACTCTGACTACTGGCTCCCTACAAATCCCAGTGGCAATAATGCAGTTTGACTGATGTGGAGCAAGTGGCAGAAGGTAAATAAAGCAAGTCACAGAGCGAGCAACAAACCTCAGGACTATTGATAATGTCCCTCTCCTCTCTAGCCCAGATTCCATCCACTTGACAGAGCTCTTGCTATTCTACTGTCTTACGGAGCACAGCCTCTGTTGTCCTTTACCATGTTCTCATACAGAGCTGTACTGTATTTTTGCCCTTTAGTATTAAAATTTTATTTATCTCTCCCTTTTTTTTTTTAGACTGGCACGTGACAGAACAACAGCCTCCCATGATCTCAGGTAGAAAAGAAGCCCAACTTACTGTACTTAATAGTAAATAGAGCATGGAGATATTTCTGTTTATTTACTGCCTCGGTTTGAAAAATCACCTTGGCAGCAGTGAAGACACAACGATAGTCTGACTAGCGAAAAAGCCCAATGTCTCACAGTGCACTAACCAAAGTAGGTGAAAAGCAAGCTACCCTGCCGTTAGGAATTTAGATCTCTTACCATTTCCATTATGAGGTGTCCACAAACGAAGCACTTGTCTGCTGTTTGCTGAAAACCTGAATACTGTTCAAATGACAGAAAAGAAAGGATTATTCGTAGCCACTCCTCCAGCTGCAGAAATACCTTTCAAGTGAACGCTGCACAATTTTCCAGGCTGTGCTGCATATGATAGCAAACTAGACAATAGGTTTGGGAGACAGTGACTCGGAAGCCTTCGCTCTGCTCCTGCAGCATGCCGAGACACCAGCTCGGCCTTCTGATCCACTGCAAGATTTCCATTGAGATTTCCAATGTAACAATGTTATTTTAAGTTTGATTTTTACTTTTGAAGCCTACTTGGCGAGTTTGCATTTGGTGTGCTGGAATTAGCTTTAATTCACTCTTTTGGTTGTTGCTGTTGCGGCACTAAATAACATTGGATTTACCTCCCAATTCCTACATGAATTAGTGACCAGATGCTTACTGACCTTGGATTTTGGACGTACATTTCACCCAGTGCTGTATGCAGGCTAGGAAAATGAAGACAGGCCCAAGGAGGATTTAGCTGCCTCGTGGACACAAGCTGTTTATCCAAGGAAGGATCTAAAAGTCTAGTTGTAGGTGGCGGGGCTCCCTGCACAGCGTGGGCAACAGTAAGGCACCTCAGAAAGGTGCCGACGCAAGGCCAAGTGGCCAGCCCGTGCTGCAGCCCGCTGCGGGGACCGGGCAGGCCTGGCGGCAGAGCCCCCCCAGTTCAGTGCCAGGGGCACAGCAGCAGGGAGATTACTGTGTCCACCTGGGACCAAAGCTCTGTGCTCCCTGCCCGAGTGTTTTTGACCTTAACTTCAAACTTGCGTCCCCAAAGCAGATCCTGTTTCAGATGCCAAAGTCTGTCTTTAGCCCTGTGTTTAGAGGTATACAAAAAAAATATCAAGGTTATCAGGCCAGACAACTGACCTACCAAACAACTACCCTACAGGCAAGAACTCCAGCCATGTAATTTTGAAACCGGTATTTGCAGTGGCTGAACTTTACCCTCACCCACTGCAGCCCCACATAAGTGAAGTGCTGCACGTGCACTCTTTCCTGCCAGGGAGAAGGGGTGCCCAGTCATTTGTGTGGTATTGCACAGGGATGCTTAGTTCTGCAGTTAAGGCTGGAGCAAAGCTCACCTGAAACGTACTTTAGTTGCACAAGATAAAAGACAGGGAATGGGGAGGATGAGTGTAAACTGGACTCTTCTCCCACAGCACAGGTTAACTGGCTCCGGCACCTAATGCATCCTCAGAGCCTCAGCCCAGCAGAGCTTACAGGTTCCTCCATTCCCCCCTTGATTTAGCGGGGATTAACTGTCCACTAACTTCAAAAGCCAGTGGTCCCCAGCCTAGAGCTGCCATATGCTTTCCTTTTTATTGCTGTGAGGGGATTTAACATGTTATTTCAGATCAATAGGTTGGAGACAAAATTATTGCTGCCACGCAACAAAGTGATTATGAAGGAAAAGGTCTCGCAGACACTTTGACAGGCCTAGAAAGTCAGCAAATGATGGTATGGCAGCTGTCACAGCTCCAAATTCACTACACGCTAAGGAACACAGCTCACGCAATCTTGCAACTTTGAAACCTCCTCAACAGAGACCAGGGTGCTGAGGAACAGATACAGAGGTGGGCAGTCCTAGCTGGCTATTTCTGTGAGATACTGGGTTTTTTTGCTTTTTTCTTCTTACTGATGCAGAAAAAAGGCCTCACTGCTTGGGATGCTTCTTGGCTGCGCTCTATCTGAGTAACCATCTGGCTAGACTATTTCCTAAGGTTGCGAACTCAAGCGTTACTGGAAACAGGTGGGTAGGTCCTAGTGGCCCAGACAGCAGAGGATTAACAATAGTACAAACCCAGCTAATTCTAAAATCCTGCTGGAAAGAATTTACCAGTACCATCTGGCTGTCATTTGATAAGGAATGCAAAGGAGCATTTACCCAGCTATTGATTAAGAGGGACCATTACTCCCCAGGAACAGAATGGCACAGTGGTCAGATTAATGTCATTTATTGCCAACTAGATTGTCATAAATTACAGTGTTTGTCAGAAAGAAAGGTTTTGCTGACACAAAATCACTCTTTATATGACTAACCCTATTAAATTAAAACCATGATTTGTTTTTAACAAGAGAATTGTTTTTGTTAAACACATCCTGAACTGGATTACCCAATTAAGACGACTTTGCAAAATGGCAGCAAGTCTAATAGCAGTGATAAAATATTTCATGGGCTCAGGGACCTGTCCTTTACCACTACACTCTTCTCTTTTCTGATCACAGTACTGATCCCAGACAAACTGGAGACCTGATTCAGTGAGATCAGGGGTTTGGATTCAGCTCTGCTTGTGCTTTAAATCT
Source organism: Burhinus oedicnemus (assembly GCA_008921705.1). Taxonomy (NCBI): domain Eukaryota; kingdom Metazoa; phylum Chordata; class Aves; order Charadriiformes; family Burhinidae; genus Burhinus; species Burhinus oedicnemus. Next base: position 41,462 of record VFFE01007169.1, on the reverse strand, counting down.
GTTTGGACTGAAAAAGAGTAACAGCCTCGGATCCCAGCAGCATGTTTTCTACATGATGGTAGTACCACGGACACTGCTGTTTAAAGGTAAACAATAAATCATTTTCTCTACATTTTTGTATCTCACCTGTCAACTTCTGCTTTGCAGTGTTTGTTCCTAACTTGGAGAGTTCAAACAGGGCTGCTGCGCTAAGTTTTCCAGTTTAGAAGCAGAGCTTACAAACGAAGTCTTGAAATACTAATTAAAATTGGCAACCTCTCTCTTTGAAGCACCCGATTATTATTAACCTTCGCAAATCTTGTGTGTGCAACGAGAGAGAAGTTGTGACTTGCTCCAGACTGCAGACAAGGCAGAATGGCTTCTTTATTATCTCTCAGCACACCCAAGAACTTGACGGTGGGTTCCCAGCGTGGCTGGGTGGAAGAAGCACTGGCCCCCAGAGCCTGTGAAGTGGATAACTGCAAGAGAAAAGGAGGTTACGCTGTACAGACTTACAGCCTCTTTTATTACTGACATAGTTGGAGGGGGAAAAAAGAGCTTTTGCGCACACCAGCCTTCCCTCACAATCTAGAGACGTGAAAAAAAGACTGAGGTGAAACAGTGAAGTAATACAGGCTGAGAGGCAAGACCCGGGTGGAGAAGCCAAATCGCAGCTAGGCTTCCTGTGCACATGTGATTTTTACACATAGAGCTTCATTCGGGATGTAAGCGGCACTGGGCTCAATTCTAGCCTTACTCTATAAGGGTTTCGTATATGCCAGTTTTTTTTAAAAAAATAAAATATTTTGTTGGCAGACCAGTAAGATGATGTAAATACAGACCAATCTCAAACTAGACAGAAATGTTCAGAAGTCTACAGACAGTCTGTACCCAGAACAAATAAGCAGCGTAATTTTGAACTTTCTCAAATATTCCTTATAGATGCTCATTAAGCATATATAAAAACATTGAAAGAAGTTGTTACAAAAAGAGCAGCTCTGAAATTCAAAGCTGAAAATGAAGTGTTACCACTTACTCTCGCTTCTGTGAATTAGAAATAAGATGCTAGTTACCAGGATGCAAAGAAAACAAGTGCATGTTGAAGAGCTGGTATATTATTTTTCCTTCTTAAGTTTGGTCCCAACCGTTTTCTCCCATATTTACCTTGTCCTTGACTTTTCTCCCAGGATAATAAAATCTCACTTTATGTGCATGAATCAAGACTTTGTAATCAAGCTCCCCAATGATACTTATATAAAGTAAGACTCTGGGAAACTAAATAAACCTTGAGAAATATGTTAATTATGTTAGAATAGAAGAGTAAAAATAAAGTAGAAGACTTGGCTGGCTGAACTTTTCTTTTGTTTGCTGTCCACTATACTTTGATTATCAAATGGGAAAAAAAAATCTCTAATGATTCTGTCCAAGAGTCTTTGTTTCAATGTAAGAGGAAAACAAGTCCCCTTCTGTCCTGAATATTTAGGCCTGTTAGTGTCCTCCTGTGATAATCTTGGGGTTTATAACTCTTCTGTCTAATGTGCAATATATCCAAAAGAAATTAACAATGAATTTTGAGCATATAATGAACAATTATGCACGGAGGATAATCCCACCAAGTACTATGAGAAACAATTTCTCCTGTCTGCCCTTAGTCCTGTAACCAATCTTGGTTGTCTACCCAGGGTCTTTTAAAGTTTGATGTTCTCATCACGATTTTCAAAAGCAAAAACATTCAGAAAATGGCATGCCTGAAAAAGGCTTCAGGACCCAAAGTTTCTACCTTAGGCAATGTCAGATCTTTGAAAAGACATGTCGCTGCTTCTCCTTCGCATGCCTAACCGTGCCCAAGGAGAGGCTGATGCACTTCCCTGCTGTTATGCGCTCAACAAAACAAAACCTTCCTCCTGGAAACAGACCCTGGAATCTCATTCAGGCCCATTTTCTTCTTTGATGAGGACGTTCAAAACCTGCTAAAGGTCTGAGTGAGCAGATCGAGTGGGTTACATTTCAGTAGGTGTGGCAGTTGCTGCCCCAGTAGTGGTATGAAGTCATAAAAACTACAATTCACTGTTACAGCACTGCAAAGTCACCGAATGGGATTGCTCAGCCTAGACTTGAGATTCCTACTCTTTTATGCTTTAAGGGCTTTTGAGAGGAATGATCAGGAGTTTTTGCCAAAATGCTTCAGGCATTTAATTCTGAAAACTAATTTCTGAATTGGGTGCTATGCTAATAATGTATTCCAACCCCAGGCTGCCTGTAATCCCTCACAGACTCTCTTCTCCTTGGTTTCCCATTAGCAGAGCATCTGTCTTCTCGCTGCTTTATTGTTTGCTCTCTGCATGGGACCCTTAGTACATGAGACACAACAATGCAAGAAATTCATGGGATCACGTTAAGAGAGGGAGAGAATATCAAATTTGGTTTCATGCAGATGGGGTTTTGTTGTTGTTTTTTTTGTTTTTTTACACACATATTTAAATGCAGCGATTAAACTGAACTGAACAAAATAGGGCCTTCTCAGGCTCAAAGATAAGGGACCCTCATGGCAGGTGGCAGAGATCAAACTAAAGGAAAAAAGCCAAGAACTTTACTCTTCGTCTTGCTGAAACCCATTCGTGTATCCTGTTGCTTCACCCTGTCCCACTGCCAGCGAGGAAACACTACTGCAGCAGCTTAGCTTCTTGCTTCTGCGTTTCCACTTTGTTACATTTGAAGAACGCGGGTAGGGCAAGGAGGGACTTCAGGTTCTGCACAGAGGTTACAGTTGGTCTGGCCACGAACAAAACTCTGCCAAAAATCAGGAATTCAGCTGGTAGCTAACTTTGCCTCAGCAGTCGGGCACTTTATAGTCTCCAAGAGGGAATAGCCATTTACTTCCTACAGAGCCCCATGCATGAGCACTCAACCAAGGCTACTTTCTGTCTGATTAATTAAGAGCCAATAATGACTTTCTTACCTAGATCTTCCTTAAACTAACTCCTGTGGAAGCTTTGCAGTGACAATGATTAAGAAAAAAGCCTGAAGCAACAACTTTAACTCTGCATCATAGCACACAGCCCAAAAATCTATTAACTCGATTCACATTGTACAGCATTCCATATTGCACAGCACTATACTCTCGCTGTGGGTTATTTATTGTCACTGCTACCATCTATTATGTACACTGCAAAAGAAACTGTCTACATTAGAACATATCTTCCTGGAAAAAAAATAATCTGGATTTTATTCAAAACAGTTGTTGAAAGATTTCAATTCAAAACATAACAGCAACTAATACCAACGTTTACTACAGAAGTGGAAACACACCACTTTCTCACATGTTTTTTTTCCTAACTCTCCCATACAAAAAAATTAATGCTGTCTGCTTACAAGTGTTTGGCAGGATTTACACATAATTAGAACGAGCTCTAGTTCTTTTAAGTGTGCTTCAGTTATTGTAATTTACTTTTCAATGTAATATTAAGAAAAATGAGACAATGTGACTTTTTGGATCATCATCTCAAGAGGAAATAGGGGAGTGACTATCTGGCGTGAAACCAACTGGACTTTGTAACACGCGCTTCAAAACATTCCACTAGCAAATGTAAAGTATGGGATAGTTGCAAAAGCCGGTTCATAGTGATACATCTCAGAACCTCCCCCACCTTTTGTCTTTCCTTGTCTATTTTGTCACGCCCAGAGAGTGATTCCTGTGACCCATTTAACAAACCATAACCCAGTTCAGGAAATGCTGAGCATCTTTTTAGTGAATGCAGACCTTACTCACACGTTGACATTTCATCACATCATGTTTATCTACATTATCACCTGGGTCTAGGTACTGTCTGTGTATTGCTCTTTTATAAACTTGAGAGATTTTTCTGGACTCCAGTTGGTCTCCTATTCCAAAACACCAATTTTCTTCAATTAGCAGCCCTGCAGTTTGCCATGCCGTGCAGTGTTTGCAGTATTCACCCTTAGCTCCTCAGCCTTGGTGCCAACATTTTTATATGGGGCCTAGCTTTAAAAATTTGTCCTCTGGGATGAATTCCTGGGAGAAAATCCAGACCCGCCTGAAGTCAGTGGGACTTCTGCCACCAGCTTCAATGGACTTGTAACTCTTGATACAGGCCACAGCACTACAGCATTGTGTTGCAACGAGAGGTGGACCCAAACGGCCAGCTCTACACACTCTTCATGCTGATTCACATTCAAGTCCAAAGTGCAGAGGCCAATCAATGTTTGACTATCCCTAAATACTTTGAAATTTGAATTTTAAGCCCATCTGTAGGTTTGATGCAACACTTCAATTCAGAATAACCCAACTGATCACGAATATTGTCAAATTCATTTATAAAATAAAACCAGGACCACTGGCATACTACAAACTTAGGAAAAACTACGGAAGGAAAGTATTCAAATTATTTTGGCAGGGAGGGGCTGGAACGAGACACACACACACAAGTAACAACATGAACTTCACTCCCTCATGCACCGATTACAGTAACACGCTATTATCTCTTTGCCTTTGTTTTCAGTGACAGTATTTGGGAGCACAGCAAAGCTCGGCATTCATGATGCCTCTGGAACTTGAAAGCACCTCCTGTCCCAACCTAGAGCCGTCAGTGCCTTGAAAACGCTCGCAGACTTGCTTACACTTCTGTACATCAGCAATATTGCAGCAAATCCCTTTCCAAGCTTTGATTGCATCATTCTGTTAAACAGATCGATAAACACCTATGTCTGTCTGTTCTCTGACTGGAGTACGCATTTTAATAGCAAGTCTCCTAAATACAACATCCTCACAGTTATCTAGAACTCCATTTGCTCTGTGATTCCCATTAGATATGAAATGGGCACAAGCTGCAACTTCAGTCATTTACCTTTTGAGCTGAGTCTGTTTTTTCTGAGAGTCTCACCTAGCAGCAATGGGCTTTCTGACTAATATACTAGTCCCAGTGCTCACCTCCCAAAGGGGATCTCCAAACATTTGCACTCACTGAGATGGAAAATCAAACCTCTGACTCCAGCTGACACCAGCTTCCATTACACAAAATAAAAACGATCTTCCTAGGGCCCCATCAAGTGGGACGGGCCATTCCCCACACTGCCAGGCTTGGAAAACAGCATGTGCACAAACTGAGAAGAATAGCCTCATTAGTACTAATATTTACATTGCAGCCATGTCCAGGGGCCCAAATTAGAGTAAGGGTCTTGTGATTTGTGCTACAGGAGATGAAGGCGCAAGCCCTGCTCTCAAGAACTGCCCATCACCCAGCTAGTCCCCCGTTCATACCCTCTCCCTTTCCCCCATGAAAGGCTGTTTCCACTTGTCACCCCCCTACCAGTCTTGCACACCCTGATCCTTTCATATTTTTAAAATCATTGAGAGTTTTACGGTTGTGGATGTAAGACGAGGCCCTGTGGTCTCCGTAGCCAACTTTTGCACTGCAGTGGCCAGCTGCGGAGCAAAGAGTCTACAGCTGCAGCAAGGAGGAGAGTGTCCTCAGCAGGTACCAGTCACTGGTGCGGGGGAGAGAAGGATCCAAAACCCCAGTAGACTGGATGGAGAGGAGAAGGAAGACTTGAGAAGCAGCCTGCAGGGTTGCAGGGCACAGCTCTGCTGGGGCTGTGGGCTGCTCGCCCTCCTTCTGCCACAGCCTCAGCCCTTGCCTCTCCCTGGCAGGAGGGACTGAGGCCAGAGCAGGAGCTGCAGGCATCACACGGGCTGGCCACCCTCCGGCCTGGAAGAGGCAGAAAGGGGACACCCAACAGCCTCCTGGAGGTTTGCAGTGCACTAAGTCTCTTGATGGTTGCCATGTGAAAAACAAAGTTTTTAGAGCCTTCCTCTTTGAGGGCTTATGGGCAAAGTGACAAATCTTCCTCCAGTCTTACTCACTGAAATGGATGAACAGCTTTAGATGAAACTTTCAACAACTAATGACAGCAAAGTTAGCTGGAGGCAAAAACCTGGCATGAAGAAGTTCAGCCTAAATGATTAAATTTGGCAAAGTTATAAGTCAGTGAAAGAGATAATCTTAAAAGGGGAAGTTTTGGATGACCTTAATGCTATGCGCTGCAGCTTGTGGTGTCTGTAATAGGTTATTTCCAGAGGATCTGAGTGTCTTCCAGTAGTGCATTAAGCAATGTAACGAACATCTGTCACGAGGTTCATTTTCCCTCTCATCTCCTCCCTGGAGGGAAATTCTCTCATTTCTTAACCTCTACTGGACCCCCACTCAATAATGTTCATTACCTCAAGAGAAAAAGGAAAAGCCTATCAAAAAAAAAAAAAAAAAAAAAAAAAAAAAAAAAAAAAAAAAAAAAAAA
>VFFE01007169.1:8279-25329 GCA_008921705.1 Burhinus oedicnemus | reverse complement strand
GGGTGGGGGGGGGGGGGGAATCAATGCCAAATTCCTTTGAATAGAAGATACTGCATGTTGGCAGAAGCCACTTTTCACAGACTCCAGCCGTTTGAAATCTGAAACACTAAAAAGTGGCTACTGTGGATGTGCTGTATTCTTCTTTTCAAAGCAATCTGGCACACAATTTTGCTCCCCTGTTTCAGGACCCAATCCTGCATTCCTTTCACGCTCAGACTCCCATTGACTTTAAGGAATGCAGGATTGGATCCTAAATGTGTGCTTTACTCACACAATAGCTCCTCATGGTTACGATCTATTGAGAAAGGCACACTTTAAAAACCATTTGGAATTGCAGGCTCATCCACCGGGCCAGAATGCCTGTAAAGATCTTCCATTATTTCAGGAAAAATGCTGGGTGTGTGAATTACACACACGCAGACACACATTTTCCTGGTTTCAAGCTGCAGGCACAGCTTAGCTCGAGATGCATCAAAATATTTTGAGCACTGGCCTGATAGCTCATACAGAAACCACGTGCAATTTTAGTTTTTGAAAAAAAATCAACCCCTCGGGGCAGGGGGGAGCAGAAAAAAGCCACCAAAGCAAACATATAAGTGGCTGAATCTTTAGGACAGTTTTTCAGAGAACTTTTGTAAAAGCCTCTAAAAGACCTGCACCAGCTAAGACAAAACAGAGCCTTGCACTGCTATTTTTGAGGACGCTGTATATTGAGTTACGAGGCTATTACGATGCAAATCTCAAATGTACAAGCTTTTTACTTGGCCATAAACACAAAACAGTATACATTGTCCTTTCAGAAGAAAAGGTTTGCTGCTAAAATAGCAGAAGCCCTACGTAAATAACCAACATTCTTTCTGCCTGAGGTCACTGACTTGGCCTATTCAATTCCGGGCTAGTCTGGGATTTGACAATCTAAGCAGGGGAGAGGCCCTTTCCTTTTTTTCAAAAGAATGCTGGGATTTTATTTGAAATTTAAACTCTTGCAAACAAAAGGTGGCATCGTATGCTAGAGGCCTATGAAGGTGGAGTACAGGATGTGTATTGTTTTCTCCCTTTACATAGATTCTTTCAGGAAAGAGTATTCAGGGTCTGTGAACAAATTCTAATCAAATATTATCATCAGGTAGGCAGACATAGCAAGAGATGAACGAACACTTTTAAGAGATCAACGCACACTTTTGAGAGATGAGGAGGTTTACTTTATAAAAATATCGACGCAGGGAAAGCATAAAAATTGTTTAAAATTATATTTTAAATTATCATTGTAAATAAATTATTTTTCAAATCTTAATTGACAATTCCTCCATAGCTTAAGTTCCTATACTAATTCATATTTGTACTTTTCAGTGCTTTTCAGTGCAGATTAACTGTGGCTACAGAGTCAGTAGTCATTCTCTATCTCAAGTTGAACTGTCCTGGAGAGGCAGGTGGCAATTAACTGTTTTTCCTCTTGATTACCATTGCCCAGCTCTTACTTGGACTCTCACAGAAGTACACTCTTGTATAATACAATTATCATTTCCATTTCTGGGCTGTTCTCCAGGCTCTGCTCTGTGCCACCTCTCCGGCACGGAGCATCGTGCCAGCTCCTGCCCCACGGACGTGCCCGTACCACGCACCTCCTCCCACCACAGAGGACTATGCTCAGACGAATCTGCAGCTGGGGTAAATCGTGACAGCATCACTGAATTCATCACCATTTATACGAGCTGTAGACCTGCCCCAAGGTACTATCTTTGCCAGAAAAAAGTCTGTCTTTGCTATGCACTCACTAACGTGCGGTAAAATCCAGATGAAAACAAGGCAGTTTATCATTTTGACATGTTTGTAGCCCAGGGTAAACTCTAGACTCTCCTCTGCAGTTTACTTTAACCTGCCATGATGTCAAAATGAAAAACTTCATTATCTTCCCTAGGATTTTGCCTCGTGTCAGCTATCGATCGCCCTGAAGAAAATACCTTTCTATCCAGAAAACATGCCTTCACTGCCAAAAAACCTCACATTTCTGCACTGAGGCAGGTAACATGTCTTGCTCTGACCGCTCCGCATCATTTGCCACTGCCAAAGCCAGCAAGCCCAAGACTGGGTGGAGAGGACGTGGAGGGTACGTTTCTGCCCCAGCCTCGCTGCATGACTTAAACTGCCAGTCTCCAGCAGGATTATGTAGATAGATAGCTAATATCTTTTGTTACCTTGCTGGAAAACCCCACCTTTCTTGGCAGGGTATCCATAATCTCTGTGCCATGTTTACTCTAGTGTGGAATTCTCTCTTCCTTTCTCTCTCTCCTCCTACTCTTCGGTCAAGTTATTTAACCAAAAGGTTACTTAATGCTGCAGGGACAAGAAGATCTCTGACCTCTGGTACTCAGGCAAAGCGTTCCTGTGCAGACCGTATTATAAACTTAGCAGATACTTTCAAGCTTACATATAATTTGCAAAAGTTAAAATTGGCAGATGTTTCCTTTCTCTCCCACTTATGTATTTATTCTATCCCATACCACCCATCAATTTCAGGGTTAAGGCATAAATTATTTCCATGGAGCTCCAACAGAAGAACTTATGTTGAAAAGGAGTTTGTAAAAACATAAGCCAAGCATATATTTAAAAACAGAAATACAACAGCCTGCATTGATCTAATAGCTATTCTAGGCCTATATATTAACATGTATCTTAAAACATATTTCTTAATAAGCTAGCAAGTGGACACCCTAACAGAGAAATGTAAAATAAAGCTCCAAATGTACTTCAATTAAGATATTTTTTTTTTCTGGGCTGGCTAGGTTTACAAATGCAAAAAAGAAATGAAGAACAAGGGCAAAGCAACACAGACCACTGGGTAAAAACCATGAGAGGCCTCCCCACCACTCAGCAAACTGGGAGGGAAAGGGGTACAGCTCTTCCCCCAAGGTAGCTTCCACTGTGGGAAGCTTTCATGGTTCCTTCACAGACCTTGCTTGTTATCAGCAAAGAATTCCACTTTTCCAGCTGCTGCCTGTAAGCCACGACTTAAAAGAGTACTTGTCTTATCATGCTATCCCAGGGTCCCAGTGCCAGCCCATTCTATAGCAAAATAAATCTACCACCAACTGCAGCCTGTTCCAGCCCAAGTGCTCCTGACTGTGCAGGGGACAACCTTCCCGAGCAGCCTTGCTGGCCACTACCCATGCAGCATGGTGGGTGGTTTTCACTCAGGCTCCAGTAAGAACCACCATAATGGCAGCAACAAGGATCCATCTAGCACGGTATCCTGTCTCCAGCTCTGGCCAAGAATGGAAGCTCAATGGGAAAGAGCATGAGAAACAGGGCTCACACAGGCTGATGTGTTCCCAAGAATAACCTCTCAGCTTCCAGCAGCCAGCACTTAAGGCCTTCCTGCACCACAGGTTGCATCATAACTATTGTGTTTAATAGTCTCACTGGACCAATCCTTCTTTAATTTGTCTAATTCGTCTATGAGATCATTTATACTTTTGGCCTCCACGCTGTCCCTATGGCAGTGAGTTCCACAATTTCATTATGCATTGTATGAAGCGTTCCCTTTTGTTTGTTTTAAACCTCTGCTGATCTCAAGCTTCTGTTGCACCCTAAAGGACAAAGCAGCCTCTCCAGTCATCACCACCAGACCAGAGAAGAGCTTTGTACGTCAAAGCCTGAAACTTCAGTCTTCAACTGCACCTGGAAATGAACAAGATGCAGATCACAGGCACAACTGGTATTTTTATTTAGCAGCTTATTGAGACCCTGCTCAGGTCTTCTTTGTACTACACAGAAGTGGACACGTGTAAGTGAAACTGACAGTCCCTGACTCAAAAAGTTCACACTCTGTGTAGGAGTTCCCTGCAGGAGACATGACTGAGCCACCAAGTTCTGCACTGCCTAAAGTTAATGAGCAACCTTCGCGAGGAGTGAACTGCTATGATACACATGGGGAATAATTTCTATGGGAATACATCCACAAGAAGAAGCCACTGTATTCCAGCAAGACTAAAGGAAGAAAACAAAAAGGAGAAGAAAAAAATAAAATAATAATTTGGTCCTTACTGCCATCTGGACATTCAGAGCAGGGCAAGAACCCACCAGAGACTCCACCTGACGAACTTAACTAGCCAAATTTAGGTAAACTTGTTGAACTGAGGGCACTACAGACCTCACCATTGCCACCAGGTTCTTTCTTGCAAGTCATTATTCTCTTCTTCATTCAAGTTCAGTCTCAACTAAAAATCATAGCTCAGCCTGGCTCTGAAGCAGATGATCAGAAATCATTGGAACGGCAAGTCAGTTTGCTACATGTTTTCTCTGGATGGAGTGTGCTGCAGCATCACCTTCTCTCCTAATACTTTATACATAAAAGTACGTTGAACAAATGGAGCGGACACAGCCCAATCCTGTGGCAACATGCAAGAGAGCCTCAAGGGAGATGAGCAATTTCCCTAAACTATCTTCTGCGTTGTCTCAGAAAAACAAGAATGGATGTGCACAGAACAGTTTACTTTCTTCCTCCCAGTAGCATCATATGCGTCAGCATCTTAGTGTGAGCAGCATCAAAGGGCGCTGCTGCTGAACCTAAACACACCAGCAATGCCTGATTTGAGTCACAATCCAGAAAAGTGTTAAGCAGCCAACACCAATGGCACCCACGCGTTTGTGAAATCAAGCTCACCGTGCTCAATTCTCGTACCCTTGAGATAAATCTTTGCAATAAAGTGAGATCAGTGAGATCCACAGAGCCTAGAGATGGCATCTTGAGCAACAGCTCTAGCTTTTTTCTTCCTGTGATAATGGAAGAATGTACCAGGGAATGGTCCTTGGGACCAGAAGTGCTAAGAAAGCTTAGAAAAGTTAGCGCACACTGGAAAAAAAATCTGAATATTCTCAGGATGGCAAAGTATTAAACATTCTGACAGTTTTGAAGCTCTTTCTTTGGGTTGAGATTACTTAGCAGTAAGTTTAAAAGAACTGCACAGAGAGACAACTCTTCTCTTGCTCACACTAGTGAACAATTATGCTGACATTAATAATGTTACTTCAGATTTATTCTGCGTAACTTTGAACAAAACCTTGCTAGGGCCTTAGATATGCGTTGTAAACAATATTCCAGTATACTCTGCTGTAAATAAAATAAACCTGAAAATTATACTTGTACTGAATTACTGAAATGAACTGTGGCTTGCTCAGCCAATTCAAAATACAATCAGAAATCAGCCCTCCAAAATGGCCTGTCCTTGATGTTCTGTGGTGGACTGACCACAGCTTCCTGCACCAGGTCACACTTGAACTCAAACCACAAGCAGCTTACAAGACAGAGAGCTGAATAGGTAGGGCTCCTGATAGTACACTCACTTCTTTTGGCACTCAGGTACAATAAGGATATTGTTCCTTTAATGCTTAGCTTTCCTTTTAAGAAGTATGTGAGATTTCAGCCAATTCTCCCCAACGATTAGTTCAGGATGAATGTACTTAACTCAGGATTCAGCTGGAAAGAGCCCAAGTAGATGCAATCAATTTTCCACTAAATCCACTTCCTTCCTCTCTTCCCTATCCAGCATGAGACATCAGCTCACCACTACAGCCAGTGGTGACTAAGACAATGAAAACCTCTGCCTTCAGCCATGCTCATGTCGGACTGGGTTATTCCTTCTTTTGGTTTTCCCCAGTTTTCTGTTTTCACGTATCCTGTTCGCTAGCCCAGCATTTGGGCTAGGTGGAAAAGCAGCTATACAGCAAATATGAAAAAGCAGCTATACAGCAAACCACAATCACCAAATACACTGGCTGGTCTAAATCCCAAAGTTAATCATTCAAAACTGCACAGAATCAGCAGCAGAACTTCACTGATAAAGGACAACTTTCCCCTTTGCGCATACTTAACTGGAACTTCCCTGAGATTTCAATGCACAGGTACAGTATGTCTGCATCTGCCAGCCTCCGATCTGTGCCATCTCTGTGTGTAGCACCAAAATATCCTCACCATCTTCATCTAGACACCAGAGTACTTCTGAGGTATTAGCGACTCGCCACTTTAATTAAACCAACCTCATGCAGCATGGCCTGAAAAAGAACAGTTGTAACAGCAGGGATGATTTGCTACTAGAATTTAACTAGGGTAATAAAAAACAACATCTGTTCAAAAACAAGGCTTAGGAAACATGATCTCTGGCTCTCACCTACGTGCCTTCTTAAGAATTTAAGCAGATGATTTCCACCCATATTTCCTCAAACATATACGTTCTTCTTTGTTAACTAACTTGTAGAAAGAGCAAAGCAAGTCTTGGTGGCTGTGCATTCTTTAGGCTTTCTTCCTCTAGAACTGTGTTCTCCAAACTTTTTTGATCATGCTCCCCTGTCAGTAAAAAACGTTTGAGCATGCACCACCAATACATATACATTTATTTATTTATAAGTTATATAGAACTATCTACTACTGAAGTATTTTCTTCCCACACCCTAATGGATCATCTTGAGCACTCTGGGGTGCACGCACCCCACTTTGGAGACTGCTGCTCTAGAGACCACTGGACTGTTAATACTGATTCAGCAAATTGTTTCCATAGGTCTGCATTTACACTGCTGTGGTTCCTAAGGTCAGTAATCCACTGACTCACTCCAATAAGTTATTTGTATTACTTCCAGCCAAAAATTTTGCAGGGAACGCAGTTGGAAGAGCGACAGCATAGAGTACCCGGGCAGCTAGCAGAGTTAAGTGACTGAAGTTCTATGACTATATCCCATTTAACATTAGGACACGCCACACTTGTGTTTTAAAACATGTTGATAGACAACCATTGAGACACAGCAGTCAGTAATCAAAAATTAATGCTAAATCCATTCTTGCTTTTAAATATGCATTAAATCAGACACGTTTCACTCTGCACAGGTACAATTAAAAGAGCTGGCAGGTGTTAGGGACCTTATTCTGCATGTGCACAGGCACTGGGAGTCCCCAGTGCCAGAAGCCAGCAGCCACTTTCTTCTTTCTTCTTACAGGGGATACTTTAAAAGTTTCTCTCCTCCACTTCTTTGCCTATTTCTTGCCTAGCTCATCAGTCACTTTTATGACTACTATTCCAAACACAGTGCAAGTTCACAGGAGCGTGGCAAATACAGAGTCAAGGTTTGATGGTTTTAGGCAAGAAAAAACAGCTTGGGGGCTGGGGGAGAGGAGGAGGAAGCAGCGAGGCTGCGGAGGCACGGCGAGCAGGGAGCAGTGCTGGAAGCAGAGCCCCTGCCCGGGGAAGGCAGGAGGAGGGAGCCCCATCCCACGCCAAGGCTGGGCTGTGGGAGCGGGCAGGGATGGCAGTGCTGGGGACTGACCAGCTGAATCATGGGGGAGAGAAGCAGCAACAGCAGATAGGGAGGTGAGGACAAGGTTAGATGGGGCCCTGAACAGGAAAGGGAAGGGATACAGGGGTTTTTGCATCTGTAAAGGGAGGTTGTGAAGACAGAAAGGCACGGGATGGCACACAAAGCAGCAAGGGAGCCCCTCGCCAAGCACCCGACGCCTCTGTGCCACCTGCACCCCATGGGCTGAACTGGTGGAAGAAAGGGAGGGTGTCTCTGGGACCAGAAACCTGGTTTTGCGAGCCTGCCCCTAGCACCACAAGGCAGCAAGCGCTCACAGGGGACTTTGGGAACAGCTTTGCAAGGCCCCAGTAACCTCACAAACAACCAAGTTTACCAGGGGCTTGAATGCCATCTCAGAGGCCACGACTGTCCACAGTCTCCCGTGCCGAAGCACTCCTCCCAAATCGCACAAGGCGACGGCAGCGCTTGCAAAACTGCTCGGCAGAAGATGCTTTGAGAGCATAAGCAACATTGACTGGCTCCAGTAGGCTTCCAACAGCTCTCTTGTCATGTCACACACAAGCTAAGACTTCAATGCAAACCTACTGAGCTACATCTTCACCGGTCACTTGGCTTTATGGGACATGGCACAGAGAGGGTGGAATGCCCTTTGCCATCTCAGCCTGCAGGGCAGTTGCTTCAGGAGTGGCAATGTTGTGGGTGAAATGCTGAAGCATCCAAGCCCCCCCTACCCCAAAATGATGGTAAGTTATTCTGGCCCAGGACCACAGGACACAGACCTGTTCCACCAGTACTAAGCTTTCGTGAGAAGAGGAGTGAGAGGACCAAGCGTCCAGCAAACGCTCAACACCGCTCCCTGAGGAACCCCTCCTCACTCCTTGCATGCCTTGAGCCCGCTGGGATGTTTGGGGCAGGCAAGGAACACAGGACTAGACCCAAAGTTATTGAACTCCCGCTTCCTCCACCACCTTAAGAAAATAATTCTCATTAATTTATTTGAATGTTGAGCCAGGAGAGCGGGTGAGCTCTCATGCGAGGGTGGGTCATCAAGAGAAGGCAACTGTTTAAGGCACATCACACAGCCAATAATCCTATAAATGGAGGAGTACTGAATATGGGCTGGACGTTGGCCATCAGGGAGGCCATGGTGGGGGTTGGCTTCAGGTTTGTTTTTAGAAAGTATTTACCGTACCTAATTCAAGGCTGTGGGATCAAGTTTGCAAGCATGAAGATTTCCTATTTTTGTGTCAGTTCAATGCAGCGTACCCACGTATAGGTTTCATGCTGTAAAATACTAGGAGTTTCTCAGTAAAACCATAAAATAATTCCTTACTATTTCTGGCATAGTGTTCACAATCTAAGCTATATTGCAAAATTACCTGCTTTTTATACAAGTAGAGGGAACAGGCTCACCTAGGGCCAACCACACCATTAATGTCGTTATGATGGGAGCAGGCTCCTGCTGCCCAGCTAAGAGCTCATGCCGCTCTCCACAAAGTCAAGAATACTTTGACGCTAACTGAAAATGGATTTGGCCATGAGTGATGATAAACCTAAAAAGTCCCAGTAGAAGTTCTGGTCAACGGCAGGATTTTCAGGAAATGAGGTATTTATTGGAAGGGGAAAAAAAAATGCTTTCTGGCTAAGATCAAATTTACTGAGTTTCTTCCTGTGCTGTGTTTTGAGGGAGAGAGGCAGAGAAGAGTGGTTGGGAACAAGAGCTCTTCCCTACCTCAGTTAAAACCAACCTAAAATTTCCTGAGAAGTCCAAGGATAGGAAAAGACATCCACTGCTGGTAAATAACTCTGGAAAGTGACCTGTAAAAGTCAGTTTACCAGAACTGAGCTGGTCATTCTATAACAGTAAGTTTATAAGCGAGCAAAACATTCAGCTCATGTCAAATACCAGGGGTCACCAAAGCACTTTCCTTGGTGCCCAAGGACAGCCCACTGCAGCTATAATCGGCCAATCCTCCCGAGTCCTGTCATTTAAATGAGAAAAAAAATTATGGTTGTTTATGTAGGCTTCATGCCAAGCCTGTTTCTCTGATAAGCTTCTCTGGTGCATTTGTGTCTCACATCCGATTCAGAGTCCTCTGAATACTGGAGACAGCATTCCTTGGATACTTAAAATAAATTAAAAACACAACATTGGGCTTGGCCAGAGGAATGGGAACATTATTCACGTGGCTCAGGCACTAAGGGCTCTGGGGAGCGGTGCTGGGAAAGTAGTCTTTTTAAAATCTTACATTTGTCCGTGTATTTAATGACATATAATCCTCAAAATGGTCCTCCATAAACTGTAAATATGCATTATTTGAGCAAGTAATTATTTTCAGTAGCATGCTGCAGCAGCTGTATGGTTTGGCTGCCAGACACTGCGAGTGTTTCCTCCAGCAAATGCATCTATTTGTGATATAACAATATTTATTTAATAATTTACAAAACTTACCACTTCTCCAGTACTTCAACCTCAGAATCTCCAAACAATTTCAAAACATTAATGAAATCAGCACAGTATATCACCCATGTGTGGTCAGTGAGAAGAATTATCTCCACATGGGCAAAGCCAGGCAGGCAAAGCGATCTGCCAAAGATGACAAGGAAGCCTGTACCAAGTGAAGTAAAACCCTCTGTCCTCCGACTCACAGGGCTGATTTACCCTTTCATGACCACCAACCTATCGATCCTCTCAGCCAAGAATTTTTTCTCTGTCGTTTGCCGAGATCCTCTGCCAGAAGATAACCTGAAAGACAGAACGCCAAAGACTGCCCCTCTGTTTATTTTACCAAAAAAAGATCTTTTATTTTGTTTTGTACATGCAAGATTCTTATGGGAAACAGCTCTTCTAGACCCACAAGAAGTAAAAGCATCCTTAAGGTGAAGAGTGGCAGTGGAAACCTTTTATCTGTAAAATTAATTTGTAAGACAAAACCCAGGCTGCTTTCTGGTGTGGAACATCAATGAGTTTTCAGGCAATACAGTCACCTCTCCCTTGGAATAAGCAGTAAACAGGAGTTACTATTAAGGATGAGTTAGTAACCTAGCCCGGATAGGAGGCATAGATGAAGCACAAAGCAAGACAGTCCTTTTGTCAAACAGCACACAAGGATGAAGATAACAGAAGCGGGGGAAAAACAGATTCCCCCTTCACACGGTGTCCTTTGCCAAGAGCTCCTGTCCTCGTTAGGCAGGACTTGCAGTGAGGGGTGGTGTGTGACCTAACAAGAGGGGAGAGGAGAGGTCCCGCCACTGCACTGCAGAGCATCACCAGGGGAAGGGAAAACAAGAAGTCCAAGACTGGAGACAGCCGGAAAACAGGTAACAAGAATAAGAACAGAAAACTATTCTGTTGTAGAAGTACATGGGAAGTTTGGAAAAGTAGCTTTGTTTCTGAGGAAGGACAGACTGAAGTTTCCACGGCTGCAAAGCGATACAATCTTGCCTCCTTGGTAAGAGGATGACGAGCTGGAGTCTTTAGACCCTGGGAACTCAGGGATCCACGAAAAGCCTACATACGCATAACCAGTCAAAATGGGAAATGATCAGGGTACAGTAAGGTTTCAAACAGTGCCAAGGGCAAGGGGACAAGCTCGCTATTTTCTAGAGAAAAGGGTACTGACATACAGTTAAGATCTTTACTAAAGAAATCCATTGTGCTCGTTTGAAATGAAGAACAAAAGATGCCCACACAGAAATAACAATAAAGTCTGAATTCTAGAGCAGTAGAGCAGGCACATGCCAGAGCAAATGTAGGCAGAAAGATGGAAGAAGACAAAGTCAAGGGAGATGGAAAGCTGGCCTTCCCTTCTCCACAGAAGGTGCATCAGAGACAAATAACTTAAGTTTAATCCTTCCAACACACCAGGAAAAGAATGAGGTAACGGTGGCCCACTGACCACACTTTGGGTCAGTCCAGAGTAGTAATGGCAAGATCTGCAAATCCAGAGGGAAGGACAAAGGAAAGACAGAGATTCAGTCAAATGTTAGGAGAGTATCCAGGTGACACATGTCTAGAGAGGAGGCTAAACACATGAGCATGGACATGTTTGTGTACATGGACAGGTTCAGGTTTGTGTGTGAGGACCAAATTTACTGAGATGGGCACCGGAAGAGAAATAATCAGTTGGTTGTGGGAGGAGGAACTGATTCACTGAGTGCTGAAGTGATGAAGGACAAAACTGATTAACTGGCACGTTTGGAGATATAGTTGATTTATTGTTGAAGTGATGATGATCCATATTAAATTCGAAATTATTTCAGAGAGCTATGGCATTCCGGGGTGTAGTTTTCAGATGAGTAGAGGATCAAGGACATCACTAAACATTGACTAGGCACTTTGCAAAATATATAGGGACACCATATAGCAGAAGCTTGGATCATTAAAATTATAGGAAGCCAACCGTGTGTATCTCCTTTCATTCATTTTCTTCTTCACTTTTTTCCTTCCACCTGTTTTTCCCTTTGTTTTTTAAGATAATACTTAAAAATTACAGAACCTGAAAAAAGGAAACAGAAACATCTGTTGATAATGTCAGTGACTTGCCTGCGCTCTGTTCTGGATTATCTGGATTTCTTCCCCTTTGAGAGATGAACTCAACAGCAGCCCAAGGGAATCTTTTCTCTTGGAGAAACGGAGATGTGTTCCAAGAAAACATTTTAAATGGGTGGAGGGGAAGGCAAGAAAGAGGAGGAAAAAGGGTAGAAGGGAAAGATGAAAAAAACCGCACAAGAGATGTGGGTTTCAAACTAAGACAATCGAGACCTGCAGATAATAGATGCTGATAAGGAAACAGGGAAATTTTAGCAAATCTTGTTACACTAAACAATAGGTGGCATTCCAAACACACAAAACTATGCAAGGAAGTGATTAGGTTCTCTGTGTTTTTTTTACAGAGAAATAAAAGACAGAGGCAGAAACCTTGGTAATTAGAGTATATTTTTTGTACTTCATGTGTTTTCCAACCCCTGAAAGCATCACAGGTGCTGTCAGTGATTGGTTCCACATTATGAATACAAAAATATTGTGGGAGGAATACATGTATGGTCAGTCAATCAACACAGAGAAAAGTTTCCATCACTAGTTGCCAGGGCACCCCCACCAATTAAAATAACCATCAAAGCCATGCATTTCATGCGGGAATAATTAATAGCAGAACGCCATTACTACCTTTCAAGGAAACAAGGAGACAGAGACAAACCACCAGCCAACTATTCATCGCATGCCCTCTGATAATCAGAAATAGCGAATGGAAGTGTTTTCCGTTTCTCTGTCGGCTAGCTACCAATCAACACCACCTTTCCCTGGAGGCCAGCCTCCAGATTTACCAGCACCAGCTGCTAAAGCAGCCCTCAGAGAAGAGTAATACTCTGTATTAATACCCCCCCCCAACCAAAAAAGAACTTTAAGCATATGCATCTTCAAGCATCTGAGATGTCCCCAATAGAAGTAAGGCTCAGGACTGGGCCAGTCATGAGCCACCCTTAAAAAACAGGTTCTCTCCTAGAGTTGAACTAACTTCATTTGAAGTAGTCACAGAATTGAAACCCTTTCATGACATAACATCTAGTAGTATCGTCTGTAGAAGGGACACAGTCAATGGACTGGTCTATTTATCTAAACTCAAGCACACAGATGAGTGCGCTACTGTCCTAGAGCTAGCTGGGACAACAGAGAGCAACGCACAGAAACTACTAAATGCCTCCTAAAATATAAACCCCAACTAAATACATTCTAAATAAAGGACAGTTTCCTGTGTTAGTCCCATCTCAAATATTTCTGATTATCCTTTTCCCATCCCATCCTTTTTTGTTTTTTCTAAAGCCTGGAATATTATCAGACTAACCACGGATCAAGATAAAGGAAACATTTTTCTACCAATCGGTACCCAAAGGTACTTGGGCTCTCACATGGGCTGGTATCTAAGTTTGACTTTTAATTACCAGAAGACAAGATTACATTCCTTTGCTGAGACTCATTCATGGTTCAGTGTTGCGCAAGGTGAACCCGAAGCCAGCTGTCATCTCTACTATCCGACTCCTCTTTTTAAAGCGAGCACCTCCCTTTCCGTGAGTTTTGCATTAATGGGTTCGTCTGGGACTGCAGTTGCAGACATACCTGAAATAGCTTTTAACTATCTGTCTTGATAGGTGTTAAAACGGAAAGCGCAGAGCTAAGCACAGGCTGTAACTTATCCCAAAGACGCAGAATGACTCAGGCAACACTGCGCTCCTGCAGCAAGGCTGAAAGTTATCTCAACTGCACGTCTACACAAATGGCAGTCTTAGCGGCACATACAGCAAGTCCTTCGGTCCTTTTTCATAACCAAACTCGCACCTCTCCACAGTGCTTGGCTTTTCCCGTGACTCACACCTCAAAGTAACTACCCCACACGCAGTGCGTCAGGACCTACTGCCAGCTCCAGTTATGGCTTGGAAACCACCAAACATTCAGGTGGCCACGAATTCAATCCGAATGCGGGGACTGAGTCAGGGGTGAGTAACAATTGCAGTTATGTGAGTTGAGGGCATCCAGCTCTCACGCTCCAGGCCACTGGGGTCGGGGAGGAATGTTCCCACATGCACAGCACTGAATCACCCGCCGGCTTGGCTTCCCCCGAGCACCAGGTATTAGCCAACGGGTCTGGCAGGATTACAAACCAAAAATCCAAAAATTCCAGTCTGCTCCAGTCCAGCCATACGTGGTTAGAAAATGGCAGGGAAAAGTGTGCAAGGACATTAGTGACCTAGCAGACTTTCACTGCACAGCGATGTACCCCTCGCAGCAATACTCATGAGCTCCTCTCCCTTAAGTGTTCTTGCTGTGTTTCCTTGGTGCTCGGAATAGCTGCATAAAGCAGTGGCAGTCGGATGAACAGATACTGAACCTGCAACCGAGTCACCTGAAAGTCAGCCCGAGGCACTGGAGAGTTAAAAGCCACTGACACGCACGCACATATTTGTACCACTGTGATCACCAGTTCTAACACTGGTGGACACACAGCATAGAGCTCACAGATTTGACACTGAATTTTGTTTTGTTCTATGTGAAAATCACATTCACAGAGAATTTAATTTAAGGCTACAGGCAGCGTGCAATTTGGATGCAGTGGCTCATGCCAAACTTATAAATATGCTGTGGGGACAGAACAAATATGAATTGAAAATGAACCTTCCACTGGGAATTTGGGTATTTTAAAAACTCACCAACTGCTGATAAATATACACTGAAGGGACACAGCTCCCTTAAGATGTTCTGTGCCTTACTGCCACCAAGAGCAAACAAAGGTTCAACCCAGGGCAGCAAATACGCAAAAAACCATTCCAGTGCCACAAGGAACTTCTCCCTACAAGCTGGGACATAAGCAACCTCCTATTAATAGACATCCACATCCAGTAGCACTGAGTGGCCTCAGTCCAGAGGGAGCTGTTCTCTCCCAGACGCGATACGAGCGTCAAGGCAGGTTGCATCCACAACCATGAACCAATACCCCTTTCACATAAGTTGGAGGGCATGGGCTAGTTTGGAACTGCTCTTTATACCTTCCAGGTAACAAAGCTGCCTGCTACAGTTGTCCCACTTGGGCCTTTTGAACTGGCCGTGCTGCCAGCCCTCACGGGGATGCTTCTCTTAGAGGCTTACAGCAATGACCTTGTGAAGTCTGGACAAAGGCTGGTGCTGAGGCAGCAGCAGCAGCGTCAGTCATGAGCTGCATTGCGATACTTTTACGAGCTGTCCCTTGAAATGAAACTGCTGTACGAACCCCCCGTGAATGCTCCAGTCCGATCAATAGCTACCAGGTAAGAAACGAGCTGCATACCTTTGGGATTATACCATTTGCTTTAGGCTTCTGATTGATCTTGCGGTGATTTCCTGTGCCTTAAAACCAGTGGCTAAAGTGCGAATTAAAGACGAATGGCATGCTCAAACATTTGCCTTTGTGTAAGAGAACAGAACGTGTCCCTGATTTTTACGCTGAAATACATCTCAGCTTTGAGAGTACAGAGACTCCAAACCCTTAGCTCTGCAAAGCTCATTCCTTGCGC
Source organism: Burhinus oedicnemus (assembly GCA_008921705.1). Taxonomy (NCBI): domain Eukaryota; kingdom Metazoa; phylum Chordata; class Aves; order Charadriiformes; family Burhinidae; genus Burhinus; species Burhinus oedicnemus. The sequence goes on along the minus strand of VFFE01007169.1, from coordinate 9,978 downwards.
ATCTCCTACACACTCAGAGTAACAAATAACAAAGCGATACTCCTCATTGTGAAGATTTATCTTGCTGCAGCTTCTACAATCATTGCCACTGGATTAAAATTTTCAGCCTGAAAAGATGCTGTGGATGGCATTATGATGTGCAAACTGGAGGCACCTGATAAGTTATCTTCTGTAACGAGTATCAAATACAGCCCCTTAATTCCTGCAGCTGATCACCTGCACTTACAGCACACAAGCAATCTGGCATTATTGCAATTATTCTTCAAGAAATCCTGTCAGGCTCTGAAATACTACCAAGAGGGATTAGACGATGAGGTTTCAGGCAGACATTTTTCAGCTCTTGTCTTCCGTAAGCAAAATCTGCAACTGAACTCCTGCCAAAACTAAAATTTTACACTTAACAGAAGGGACAGTGTATGTGTTGCCTGAATTAATCTCTGTTATTTAAGATTCAGCATGCTTACACATGAGTAATATAACATATTTAAGCACACGTCTAAGTGTTTTGCTGAATCAAGGCCTGAAAGAGGTTCCACTGGTGTTAGGACTGAGAGAGGATTTGAATCTACATTTTAAAACCATCCTAACAAGCTTCAGTTGTTTTCTCTAGGAGACTGTGGATAAAGATCTACATTGAACTGTTTGATCCCAAGGAAACCAGATCACTTTGGCTTTTACATTCCCTGAAAGGAATTATCTGACCTCTGAAAAAAAAGCTATCCGAGGAGCACAGCTTTTTGCAGAAGGCAATAGGGGTTTCCACGCAGAAAATTAAGTGACAGAGCAAAGTTCTGAGATGCTGAACTTGCTCAGTTATGGGAGCAAGGCTCAACTATCCAAAGCCCGCTGGACACATTAAAGAGGCAGAAATGTAGCATTTTATTTTAAAACATAAGATGTGCCTGCTAGGTAGGTCATTTACTTTTCCCTTCCATTCTTCATCTGACCTCAGCTCACTGGCAAGGTTTCCTTTTATTGAGGAGATCCTGTACAACTCTGAATCAATAGCAATATAGCGATTTTGAGTTTTATCCCAAAGTTGCCAGAACCTAGGAAGACAATTAAGAGATTTACCATCTGAGCATTTTACCAAAATGTCTAAAGGAGACAGAAGTCTCCTGTTTATTTACTGTATCTCTGAAATATTTCCTCATCTTCCTGCGTTCATGTTCTCAAGAGCTAACCACCATCACTGCAGAAGAGCCCTGAGAATCCGTCCTTGCATCCTCACACTTCTACGCTAGCAAGGCTGGAGTCCTCACAGAGGTGCCTGCATCTGTGAGCTTATTTTAGGTTTTCCTCTTAATTACCTGCAACACAAACCCTCCAGTGATGGTGTGATATACAAGGGTGGGAGTCGAACAGGACAGCACTGGGACAAGCGCTGTATGCTCCCTGGAAGGTGCAGGGTGGCCCATTCTGCCAGGTGCTGCCCTTTTCAACCAGGGCACCCTAACAGATGGCACTTGGCACTGAAACCAAAGCGAAACTCAAAGAAGTGCCTAAGAAAGGACTCTGACTCAGAAGACTTTCCTACGGAGGGTCTCTTCCCACTTCTTTGCACAACTGCACTTGTCTTTGCTGAGCTGAAAATACTCACTGCCAAGTGCTGGAACAAGGCTCTTGGAGGCTCCATCACTCATTATCACATTTCAGCCTGAGTGGTCTCCAAACCACAACTTTTCCCAAGGGTTTGAAA
>VFFE01007168.1:2806200-2838097 GCA_008921705.1 Burhinus oedicnemus | reverse complement strand
GTCCGGCCCCGCCGCTCACCGCATCTGCTCCATCGCCTGCCAGGTCAGGGTGCGCTCAGGTGCGCCGCGCCCCCCGCCGAGCTCCCGCCGCAGCCGCTGCATCCGCACCGCCGCCCGCCGCCGCCGCGACCTGTGGGGGAGAGACGTGAGCGGCTCGGCCCCGGGCCCCGGGCCCGAGCCCCGGCCCGGCCGCCCCGCACCTCTCGGCCTCCTCCAGCGCCGGGTCCGGCGGCTCCGGGTCACCGGGCCACGCCGCCGCCGCCCGCCGCGGGGTCCCGGCGAGGAGCGCGGCCGCCCGCAGCCCACGCCGCAGCAGCGCCGCCATGGCCGGAACCGGGCGGGGCCGGCGGCGGGGCGGCCCCGGCTGGGGGAGGCGCGGGGGCCCGGCGGAGTCTCGGCCCCGGGGAACGAGGGACCGGGAGTGACCACGGCGAGCAGGGAGGGAGCAGCCTCCCGGGGTGCTCAGCTGCCGCCGAGGGGGGGTGCAGGCAGGGGTAGAGCTGCCCGCGGCAGGGCGTCTGTGCTGCCCGGGGCTGTGCAGCAGTGGGACCCGTGCTGGGGCCCGGACTTCAGTCAGGGGGCGCAGACAACCGGCTCCGGGGCGACCTTCCCCGCCCAGCAGCCGTGGTTCTCCAGTGAGCACCCACGGGGAGGAAGGCCGAGCGTGGGTGTCCCCTCTGCCATATTACCTGTGCTTTTCAGGCTGCGGGTGTGCGAAGCAGCGGTGCGGTGTGAGGCACGCATGTGCTGCAAGTGGGCGGCAGAGGTGAGTGGGAGCGCCTGGACTGCAGCAGGGCTGAAGATGCCATCGCCTGTGGCCTTCCCCATGCTGGCTGGGGACCCCGGGTGACCAGCTGCACCTGGAAGAGCACAGGTAGGCATGGGGGGCAGGCAGACACTGGCAGCTCTGTGGGTCAGCAGCCCGCCACTGCCCTCCACGATGTGCTCAGCTCTGCAACGCCCTGGCAGACCCCTCTCTGCCCCTGCTCCTCCCTGCTCCTAAGGCTGCAAACGGCCGGAGCCGATGGTGGGGGAGCCAGCAAAGGTGGCCAGGGCTGGGTGAAGCTGTGGGTGGTGGGAGCGTGGGTGCAGCTGCATGGGCAGGGCCTGGCAGGGCTGGCAGGAGGGGCCACGGGCAGCTGGGAGCAGTGCAGTGGGAGTGAGGCCTAAGGAGGGGTTGGGGACCATACTGCATCACCAAGTGTCTCCTCTGTACTTCCCACAGCTAACGTGCCCCTTTGGCTGTCCCATCTGCTGCACTTTTGACCCTACTCTCAAGTACTTCGGGGCTTCTCATGCTCTCCCATCCCAGCACATCAACCCTTGGTCCTGAGAAACCACCTACTTTCTTCCTTGCCCCTGCAAATGGGACGCTACTGGCCTCAGGCAGAGACTTCCAGCAGTCACCAGTTCCCAGAGAAGAGCACAGTGTCCCCTCCGCAGGGTCTGAGCACCCCAGAGACTCAGAGCTCCATCCAGCCCACCCACTCCTCCCACCCCAGCAAGCCCAGGAACATCCACAGCTCCCAAGCGTCTGTCCACAGCTCCATCTCACCGACTTGAGTCTCCATGATGCGGACACTCAGAGTCAAAGGTAGATAATGTGTACTCACACAAGCTTTCAGCCTTGTTTCTGGCGCCAGGGAGCCGCTGGCCTCTCACGTGCAGCCCCTTGGGTTCGGTGCAGGGCTGGGGAACCACTGCTGTCCCTGCTGCCTGGCCATGCAGCCAGCCCGTGTCCTGCGCCCAGAGGCCCTGCCGCACCTTGTGCTGCTTATGGTAAGGGATACTCTGGCCTCGAACCAAGAGGGTGCCCGTGGCGGCAGGATCTGAGCCCAGGCTGGCTGGCACCTCGCCATTGGCTCTGGGCTTGTGTACAAATGGCTGTCCCAAAGGCTGGACTGGACCTCCCAGGAGAGAGAAGGGGATGAGTGTCATTAAGCGGTGGGTGTCCTGGCATCTGAGCGTATCCCAGAGAAACTGTGGCTGGAAGGAAAGAAAGTGGCTGTGGCTTAGCTCCGGAGGCCTTGGCAAGAGACAGGAAGGAGAAGTCTTCTCTAGTCCTCTACAGGCGCTCACTAAAGCATCACCCTGCACTTTCTCCCCAGGCATGCCATACTCACCATCCCAGATTCAAATCATCTCAGGGGTCATGGCAGCTGCCTGCCTGATCTGCCTGCAGCAGTGCTGGGATTCCCATCCTCTGCCCATAACATTGGGCTGAGCTGGAGCAGGGTTTGTGGAAAAAAAATGACAGAGTGGGCTGGGAGGACTCAGCGATGAAGGACCTGACCAACCCCCAGATAATCATTTGCTGCTGAAAAAATTATCCAGATTTTAGGCAGAATTTGGGCTTGAGGATCCATTCTGCTATGTCTAGTAGAGGAAAAGGCAGCTACCATCAGTTCTTACAGACCAAATCCCTTCTTAGACTTATTTTGTTAAGTTAAATGGACTGTTTCCACTTTCTTTTAAGGTACTAGAAGGTACTCCTAGGTCCTGAATAATTCCTGCAACTCTGGTGCCTTGACTTTGTCAGCATCCTTCTGAGGTGTGTCACCCTTCCAGCCAGGAGTAAGAGGCCTTTCTGGACACAGACGGTGCCCCTGGAAGAGGCAATGGACATTGCAAGGTTTTTCATTAATTGCAGGTCCAGAACTAGCCCTTCCCCAACAAAGTAGGTGGCAGCCACTGTCAGCACTCCAGAACAGCCCTTGTAGCCTAATGGAGCCGACAGGCAACAGACTGCGGGCTTCCTCCTTATCTGGTTTTAGACCAGTAGCCTGGTTTGGGAATCGCCATGGTAGCCAAGACTCAATTTGAGACAACCATGCAGATCTTCTTTAACTCTAGGTCCAAACCCTGGTTCCCCTGGTGCAATCCTCTGCGAAGCCCAGCTTTCTTCAGCTGTGCACGTCGAGACACTCTGGGACATGGCAGCAGCAACGCTGAGGGTTTACACAGTAGTGTGCTCTTGCAGCGCGAGGATGACTCTGGAGAGGGAGCCCCAGACCGAGGGCTGAGCCCTACTGGGTTTTAGGCACATGCACTAACTCATCACCTTCCCTGTCTGGGGAATGGTCTAATGTAGAAAGAAAGATATTTACAGAGAGGCACTGTTTGCAGTGCAGAATTCACCTAAAGACTTTTTTTTTTTTTTTTGACATCTCTATGCTTCCCTTCAGTCTCTCTTTGCTGTGCATGCTCCTTTACCATGCTCCTAGTGCATTAGTGCTCCTAGCCTACCCAGGAATTAATTTCATCCAGTTAGGAGAATCCCACTGCTGCCTTGAAGCAGCAGCTCACACTAAGTTGTGTGCCAGGGATGGCAGTGTCCAAAAGGCAATATCATTGTGGTCTGTTCTTTGGAATACCAGGGAGGTCTTCTGAGGAAGGGTGCTCAGGGGCTCTATGCAGCTGATTGGCACACCTCCAGCATGCCCATTTGGAAAGGGTCAAAGTTGGTAACTGTATGAAAACCCACAGACCCAGACACTACATTGGATCTCATTTAACTGAGCCACACCAGAGATGCTCAATGCCCGTGATTCATTCCTCACAGTCCTCCCGCAAATGGCTGTCTCCTGTGTCGGCCTTGCAGAATGGATCTGAGCAATCTTCAGTTACCTGGCTCTTGGAGATAACAGTGCAGAATCTCTGGGTGTTGGCCGGTCTATCAGTTGTGGGGAGCAGCTGGGAGAGCTGATCTACGATGCCCAGGCCTCGTATAAGGTTCTCACGCTGCAGAAGAGCATTTACTCTTTTCTCCTCCTCATTTTCCAAGATGTCCTGGGGTTGCATAGAGTCGTACTGCACACGCTGTATCTTAGGAAAGACAGACCTGAGTTACAGCAAAGTTGAAGCCCTAGTAATGCACAAGAGAAACAAAGCCTCAGACTGCTCCACGCCCTAAAGAGAATTACAGACTTCGGGGTGAAGTGGGACAAAGATCCCAGTGGGAGCCACAGCAGGGAAGGGACAACACTGGTGCTTGTGAGTACCTCCCAGCACAAGCTGTTAGCTCTCTGGACTTCATGAAGGGGAGTCCAACCTCATATTTCTGTTCCTTGGGAGGCATCCACAGCCTAGCACTGTTCCCAGAGCCACGTTACTGCCTTTGAGAGCCCCATGGACAACCACTGACAAGAGCAAGGTACCTTTCTATCCCACATCTTGGTGCTTCTATAAGTGAGGCGGGTTGTAGGAGCTGTGGTTTTATTATGGATCTGGGATTTGTCCCCAGCAGACTCTCCATGCAGGTCTTCTTTCCTCTCCATTTTCTTCTTCCTGGTTACAGCTTCCAACTTTTCTTTTTTCAGGCGAATTTCCTCCAGTTGCTGCCTGCCATGGAACCAACAGCTTGGTCACTGGTTCAGTAAGAGGCATAATAGCAAAAGGCTTTTATGAAGCCTTCAATTCGAGGACATTTTACTGTAGTCAGAAGTTCTGTAGTGAATAGACCATAATAGAAGTGTGCCAAGAAATGGGCCAGGAGTGCTTTCAAAAGAGACTCTCACTGCTGTAAGAAATGCCCTTGAATTAGGCTGTGCCTGCCAAAAGGGTTGAGGACACTTGCAACATGGTGCCTCCAGAGTCCAAAAGTCAGTGGAATATTGTACTTGCCTCTCAAGGGTACATGCAAAAGGAAGTTGCTTTGCCATGGTGACATAGCACATGCAGCCTCCTTCCCTTCCAGCTCTCACCAGCTTACTTACATCTGTTAAGCAGCAGTGTCATCCCCAAGAAGGGATGAGAAGCAAGCAGTGTCTATGCCACCCCTATGAGGAATGGGTTTTCCACAGGAGCCGTGTACCTGACACACTCCTCTCGTGCTTTGGATGACACTGTTTCCTGGAAGAGGGAGCCACTCTGCTTGAAAAATGGCTCATACTTCTCTGTTCCACATGCCGGATAAATGCGCCGGTAACCGCCCAGGTGCAAGTCCTCATACTTCTCTGCCTGAGACAGCCAGGCAGCCTGGTTGCTCTCTAACTCCTCACGTCTGCAAACCAGGAAAAAGCACAGGCAGGGAGCTTGAATAGGCTGCAGGCACTGTCCTGGCTGAGGGACAAGGGCCTAGCTAGCACTTTCCCCCATCTTTCCCTGTTTGGGAGCCTGTTTCACATGGATGCACTGCAGGGAACCAAAGCAACCTGCACTTCTTCATCCTGTACCTGTAGAGTGCTGGTGAAGCATTTTCAGATCTCTTCCCGACCACCCAGGCTCACACCCTGTCCCTCAGCCTTTTCACCCAACTAACCCAATTACAAGAGAAGTTCAGTCAAAACGTGCCTATTCCAGGAATATCTGCCACCCTGCATGCTGCTAGGAGCTTTCCTCGCGAGCAGGGAGCTTGGAGCAGCTGAGGCTGCAGGGGCATGCAGAGTGCAGGGCTAACACATTCAGCATCTCCAGTCCGGAGTTATCTCAGGTCTCCTAATTGAAATGGGAGCTGGAAGGAGTTTCTGCCTCGCCCTGCATGGCAGGAGAAGCCCAGGCAGCAGGCTCATCATGGCCTCCAGAGGCTGTGTGGATTTATTAATCATAAAAGGACATGCAGACAGAGAAGGGGGGAAAACCATCAACCCTAGGAAAGGAACCCTGCTCTGGACAAGGGCCCTGTGCCCCTGGGTGATCTTGGTCCCTGAAGCAGTGCTGCGGTCTGGCGAGCGTCACTGTGAGCCCAGGGATGCTGGTACAGCCCATTGGCACTGAAGGATGTGACAAGAAGGTGCAGCTCGATGGGGATGACTCTGTACAGGGCCCAGAGCACCAGGCAGCTCAGACCTAGCACCCAGAGACGAGCCCTGGCTCTTCTTTGCAGGATGCGGATGGCTTGGGCGATCTCTTCTCAGAGGCTATATAGTGCCACAGCCCCTGGGAGCTTTAATTTGGAGACAGACAGCCTTGGTTTTATCTTGCTCCACCATCCCTCATCTTTTCTTACTAGGGACCTGTAGCACTATGGGGAAGAGCAATACCTGGATGCACGGAAAGCCTGATGGCTGTGGAGGAGCCGTTCCTTTGCCCAGTGTTTGTCTTCCTCCAGCACCTTCCTTTTGTTACAGGCATGCACATTTATCAGGTTGATGGTATCACAGAGAAGAGCATCCTTCACCTCACAGTCTAGGCTAGAGTCCGTGGTGAAGCTGGGAGAGTGGTTCACCTGCCAAAACAAGCAACTAATCTAACCTGGCAACTTCCAGCTCCCTGAAAGCACTGCCAGCAGCCAGCTCGCTGGCCCCAGTCTGCCCCACCACACAGCTTCCATGGATGTTCTTCCCTGTAACAGAAACAGAAAGCAGGAAGCTGCATGCAGCAGCTGGTTCTGTCCTACAGCATAATGCCCATCTGCACTGCAGGTCATTCAGATCCCACAACCTGCAGGACTACAGGCGTGGGACAGCTATCATAAATTCAGGATGCTGTTACAGGTCAAGGAGTCCTCAGGTTCAGGAAACTCCCTGTCGTTAGGCTGTACAGGGAATGGGCTCTTAGACCCCGTGAGCTGAGGTTGCCTGGCCTACAGCAGGTTGTTTGGCTACTTGTCTTCACAGCCTGTTTAATTTTGTGAACAAGGTGGCCCTGTTTAATCAAATGAGTTCTGTTCACCCCACCACCCCTTGTTCTGGAGCCTCCCCCAGACAAGCCAGCTCTCGGCTATCTGCTGCTTCCAGAGTTGCTTCAACACCGCAGGAGACTCCTTCCTTACCTCTAGCAGCCACGGCTTCAACTTTCTGTCTAGCAAAATATCAAACCCCAGTATCTCAAAGCAGGCACAGCCAGTGGTGTGATTCGGAAAGCAGCTTTGGTAATTGTGCTTCACAACAGGGTGAGCTGAAATAAGAGTCTTTATAATAATATCTTCAATATCTTCCCAGAGTTTTGTTGTGTTGTAGCTGTTATCCATCATCCAGGCATTCAGGGTGGACAGTTTCCTGTGTGGAGGACAGCAGATGATATGAGCTGACCTGTGATACCATGTCTGCCCCAAGAAAGATGGAAGTAAACTGGTGTCCCAAGTGCAGCTTGCCTGCAGGATATGCACAGGGCATTGTGGTACCTGGACAGGACAATACCTCTTACTGCCCATAGTGTCATCCTGGATGAAGTTTTCATTACGTTTGTTGATAGCATAATTGGTCAAGTGCATGCAGATATCACCCTGAGAGAGGAACCACGAGAGACTTTAATTTACTTTTAACCACAGACTGTAAACAGAAACAGCCCTATTAGCACTAATCTAGCCACCAGCTTTGCCCACTTGTCTCTTCTCTGTGGTGGTGACTTGCAGCAAGGAGTTAATCATGCTGACGATTCCCTCTCTAGCCAGAAGTTAGAGCTGGCAGAGCTCTACCCTCTCTGCACCTCTGTCCTTATCTCTGGGGGAAAGCACAGAAGTCAGCTCCATGGCTTCACCAGTAAACAAGGGTCTTGTCAGGACAGAAGCTGCAGCAAATTTCTGCAGATTCTTCCTTTATTCATGCAAAGCAGACCTCTCCAAGACATGCACATACCGGAGTGAAGGAGGGCATATACATACGCAGGTCTGGGACAAGCGGGTAGATAGCCGAAGCCCAGGGTGTCTCAGGGCAGCCCAGCAATCCAACACTACAGTCCATCTTCTGTTGGGATTTTATAGGTTACAGACCCCTGCTTGGAGATACTCTGCACCTCGCTTTCCCAGTTCCCCTCCCTGTCTCTCCTAGGCTGTTCCAGTACCACCAGATAATCCCCAGGTCTCTTTTTTTCCATCTGAAGCACAGGCAGATAAAGAATGATGCAGACTTGAGAACACTCATAAAGGCAAGAAGCAGCTGAAGAGTTGCCCAGAAATGCTGTGCAGTCTCTGTCCTTGCAGGTTTTCAACACCTGACTGGGTGAAACCCTGAGAAACCAGATCTGCATTTATTGTTGGCCCAGTTTTGAGCAGAAGGTTGGTCTCGAGACCTTCCAAGGTTCCTTCCAAGAGACAAAACTCCATGATTCTGTGATAATCCCAGTAAACAGCGCAAACGTGGGGCCTGGGAGTAGATCTACTGCAGGCACTCCTGAAATACCTCCTGTAATGAGGAGGTACAGAGGGAGGGGAGAACAGGAAAGAAGAAAGCTGGGTCCCATGAAACACACCATGCCCTGCCTTTTCAGAGTCTGGACTGCCGCTAGGACAAACTGGGGACTAAAACCTACAGGTACTACATGACTGTTTTTGGAAACTTCCCTTTTTTACCAGGTTTCTGCTGCTGGGATCGATGTACCTCATGGTGGCAAACCGGGCCAGACCCTCCTTGTAGACAAAAATCCTCAGCGGGTCACAAGATGTGACCAGCACATAGATACGCATGTCAAATTTAAAGCCATCAATCAGGAAAGGCTGTGAGAAAAAAAAGACAGGAGCAAGCATGAGATAAAGAAACATTACTAGGCATGCAGCTGACTCCTTGTGGTTGGCTGCTCTATCTGCTCTGCTTGTGCCACTCCTTGGCAGCTCAGCAGAGAGGAGAAAGGCAAGCTTTCACTATGACTCTGCTGTGCTGCAGCCACCCCGGTGCCCCTGGCAGATCCAGGAAGACATAGGGCAAAGGACACAAGGAGGATGCGGGAGGCTGGAAGATCTAGGAGACTGCAATCCTCCACCTGTATTTCAGACTGTCCCCATTACCTTAGCGATATACTGCTGACAGATCATATGCTCTCCATGTTTGATCTCCTCTGGATTGCGTGTTATGAAGATACCTCTCCCTTGGCAGCCGCTGTCTGGCTTGCAGATGAATGTTCTGTGTTTCCTCGTGCGCCTGTAGGCCTGGAACTCTCCATAGCTGTGCAAGGAAGGGGTGACTGTTAAAAGCTGCAAAAAAACAGCCCCTGAATTCTCTCGTAACGGTTAGGTACTCCAACGATGGTGCTGCAGGCCAGTAGAGAACAAACTTCTGCAGCAGAGTAATAGTACAGCTATTCTTGATCTACATCAGTTACAAACTGGTCCTTGCGTGACCTGACAAAGCTCTCCTGGTCCCACCTTCTACTTGCACACATCTCCACCTCTACCAGGAGGTTCATAGGAAGTGGTCACCACTGCGCATACGTGAGCCAGTAAGATTTTGGCTCTGCTGCCATAGAGAGAACAGCAGAAAATAAACAAGCCCTGGCTGCAAAGGAGGAGGAAGTCACAAGTCTTTACATCTCCTTTTATGCCAGCTCATCCGCAAGCAGGTAGGAGGCCATGGCCAGAGCATTATATGCAGGGCTCGCGAGCTGAACTCCTGTATCATGTTATGTGGCTGATCTTCAAGAGCAATTCCAGTGGGAGTATGGTGCTTTGAAGAGTCAAGCCCATATGCCCATTAATTATTTTGATGTAGATGGAGAAGCACTGTCTCTCTAGTGGGCACCACATTTAGGGAAAGAGAGAGGCAAGCAGGACAAATCCCAGGAAACAGTGCCAATAGCAATCAGAGGCCAGGAAATGCAGCCTGGAAAGGAAGATGAGATAACTAGGTCTGTCTTCTCCAGAAATGGGAAGACCAAGTGGACACATGGCAATAGCCTTCCTGGACATGACACACTATTAGCAAAACACAGCAAACTACTGTTCTCTAAGGCCAGTGCAAATGAGAGAACTACTAAAGTGCTGGTATTTCAGCAAAGATGCTTTAGGTCACATATTAAGAAAATCATTCTAACTGTGAGGAGAATTCAGCTACAGAATAGGTGATGGGAGCCCTACTTTGAGGTTTACAGGAAGTGGTAAGAATAAAATCTGTCTAAGAATGGGTATCTTGTCTCCTCACAACCATGGAAACTTCAAGTGCTCTTTGGTCTCTTTCAGCTGTGTTTCTGTCATTGCTTGCCTGTATATGATCAGAGAAGCCAGGCCTTCTGCCCCAAAGCTTGAGTAATTTGGTGATGGTTTACATCTAACTGTATACGTATCAGCATAGTGACCTGTGCTCTCCCACTACCCTCCGCCATCAGTGTGCTCTGCTGCAGCGGACAGCAGAGGTGCAGGGGGCTGTGAAGGCAGCCATTGCAGTTGGTGGGGTGGAACTGCTTCATGCGCCGGTCCTATGCTCTTCCCCTTTCCCCCACCGACCCAGCCGGTGGGGGAAAAGGAGCCTGCCATGCTGCCCTGCAGTTGCCTCTCCCGTTCACCCTGAGCTGCAGAGAGACCTTCCACCAAAACAGAGATCTGCACTTCCCACTTGCCCACTGCCCTTTGGCTTTCCAGGTGGGTCCCTCTCCTCAGACTTAGCCCTTCGGCATGCAGCCTGCCCAGCACCAAGGCACACATCACAGAGGACACCATTCCATGGGCTAATTCAGTCTAGTAGTAATTAAAGATGTGTGAAACTAGAAACATGTCTCAACCCCCCATTCAGTTCCAGGGAAGGTTACAAAGGCCCAGACCAAGACATGAGATCTCTGAGAGGCCCCCCTATCCCAGCCCTGGCTGTGAAGCATAGTGGTTCCCACTTTCTAATTTCATACCCCTCTTCTCAGCTGCATTAATGCGTATCACTCACTCAGCTGGCAGGCACCAAGTGCGGGGAAATATATTGTAATCCTTGGGGAAGAGCCTGAGCATGCGGTTAAGGTTGCGAGCCAGTAAGTCCTTACGGCAGATTTCTATCATGCCTGGAAAATGGTTGATTTTCTGAAAGAGGTGCAGATGAGAAATAGAATCAGCAAAGGAACAGCAGGGATCCTCCTCAAGACCAGAGAAAAACCCATGTGCTGAGAAACCAGCATGCAGAACAGGAAGCTCGGCCTGTGGTTGCCTTGAACGTCTGCTGAGGGACAAGATTACACTGCAACTGCTTTATCTGAACTTCACCAGTGTGATTTATCTACTCATTCCATCTCAGCCCTGAGGCTCTCCCTCCCCGGAATATCACAGCTTCAGGAAGAGAGCTGTTTGTCATCAAGAACCATTTATTTCATGCTACATTAAAGGGGTTGGCAGCTTTCCAGTTCACACTACTAACTGCCAAAGTGTTGCTGATGGCACTGTACCAGTGACAGAACAGAAGTAAAGGCTTGTGAACCTGCGCCCTCTGGAATCAATGCAGAGAAGGGGTCATGGGTGCTATTTTGGACACTTCTGTTTCATTCTGCAACACGTTGTTCCACTAACAGCCGCCGTCTCACCCTCCTTCCTGAGCTGTTCCTGCTTGGCAACCTTTACATGGGGGGTATTTACCTGAAACCGCTTCATTTTCATTACACGCTCCAGAGAGACTGAGTAGTCCGTCCAATACACTGTCCACTCCTCATTTTCTCCCACTTCTTTCAGCCCGCAGTACCGTGCTGCCCGCCGCACTGTACCAAAGCAAGCATATGACAAGGGGCCAGCCAGAGGATGCGAGTACCAGAGACTGTTAAATCCCCAAAGTAACCTGGGATGCAGTGTGGAACAAACCTCTCCAGGCTGCAATTCCACTCTCAGAGATGCAAGGTATTGCTGGGACCCTTCAAGGAGGTGTCAGAAACACAAGCTTTACCCAGCTAAACTCACCCCAGCCTCTGGCTGCAAGTGTACTGGGAGCTATGAGCCCACTAAGTCCACATGCCTTGGGGTCCCAGAGCACCTCCTCAACTACAGCGAGCTTGAGTCCGCTGTGGGCCTGACACCACATGGGCAGATACAAGTCTTATCTTCAAAATCAAAAGCTATTTGGCAGCAGAACACACAAGCTCTGGAGCAGAAGGTCACTGCTGGGGTGGTTCATGTTAGTGCCAGTTCTGAATTTGGCCTCTCATGGGGCTGGGGAGGTGACGAAGGTCAATGCACACTAGGAACTGTTGTGAAACAGTTCTGGTTCCTGTGGCACCAGTGCTGCCACACCACCTCTTGCTGTGGGTCCCCATCCACCTGCAGTCACCAAACTGCCTGAGCACAGCCCCAGGCAAAACACACAGTGCCTGTCCCTCTGTATAACAACCTGTATTCCTTGCACAGCTGACCAGGCTGTGACCTTCAGCAACGCACATGTGGTTACACTGCTAGAATAGTCATTAGCAAATTGGCTAATAACATCCATCAAAAGCTAGGAGTCTGTTCTTTTAAGATACAGCTTGTGGCAGCAAAGAAGAGCAGGACAGGAAAGGGGACAAGCTCCCTGGAGCACGTCACTGGAGACGGATGGCAAAGGGAGAGGTTCCAGGTACTGATCCTGCCTGTTCCATCACTGGCTTTACGCTAAACAGTTGAGAGCTCTCACATCATTTCCCCAAGCACAGGTACCAGTCTTGCATTGTAAGTGCCCCTAACTAGACCCTTCTCACCAATTTTATCAGATGGCAAATGCAGATGTGGGGAAAGGGGGAGGGCTTGCACTGCTCTTGCACATTTTGTGTCTCTTTAAAACAGAGGGCACCTCAGTCTGAAGTGTGAAAAACTCCATACTTTTCACGGGCCCAAGTCGCTTGCAACCAATAAATACATAAACATAAAGCAACTGTGCAGTGGAAATTCAGTACCAGCACTCCTCCCTGGCTGAGTGGACACCCAAAGGGCTTAGCTGTCAGTGGGCTGATCTGAAGGGACACTGCAGCGTCTCAGACTTACCGCTCTCGTACTTGCAGCTGGTCAGATTGATGGAGGGAACACTGGAATTGAAAGAGATGACAGAAGAGCCACTCAGTGAGGAACCAGAGCCCCATCCCAGGCACAGGCGGGAGGGAGACAACTGCACTCCTGCACACACACGCACAAATCGCTCCACAGAGCTAATGGGCAAATCTGATCCAGAGCCAACACGGGTTCAGCAAGCCGTGAGGCAACGCGGCAGAGGGGTCCTGAACCCGGGTCCTTCCGTGGACGCATCACGCTTGGGATTATTGGGACAATTTAAGGGAAAGAGCATTTATTTTCTGGTTCAGAAAGTCCCTGGAAAGCCTCTCTGGGGCTGAGGTGGAGAAGGCCCCGGGTGAGCATTGCCCCTTGGTGATAAAGGGCTGGGCCCTCGCCCCTGCGGTCCCGGGAAGGAACACGAGCCAGGAGGTCCGTACGGTAGGGAGGCGTTTACGGGGGCAGGCGGGGCCTCGCCCGTGGGCTAACGACAGACAGACATGTAGGCGGACGGACAGACTCCCCCAGGGCCCGGCGGAACACGGGCACAACGGCCTGGGAGCGCGCGAGCGCAGCCGGTCCTTGCCCCGGTGGGGGGGGGGGGGCGCTGCGGCCTGCTCGGCCGCCTGCCACTCTCCGCCACACTCGCCTGCGCTTCCTCCGCCTCCTCCGCGGTTCGGGGCGAGGGGGGCCGCCGGGGGTAGCGGGCCGGCTCGGGGACGCCGCAGCGGCGGCCGCCTCCTCCCCGCCCGGGTGGACTCCCGGAGCCCCCCGCCCCCCGCCGCCGCCGGCCTCCATCGCGCCCGCTCCCGGGAGGAAGGGGAGGGGGAGCGGGCACCGCCTCGTTCCCATGGCGACGGGGCGGGGCCACGGCACCCCCAGCCAGCGCGCCCCCGGTGGTCACGTGGCCGGCAGCCTGGCACCCCGCTGCCGCGCAGCGCCCCCTGGCGGTGGGCGCGGGTGCCGGTGCGGAGCCGGTCAGCCCGCCAGGAGCCGCGCCAGGTCCTCGCCGAGGAGCAGCAGCTGCGGCTCCGGCAGGAGGTGCTCGCGGATGGCGCGCAGAGCCTCCTCCTCGGTGATCTCCTGGAAGAGCGGCGCCGCCGGTAGCGGCAGGTAACCCGCCAGCTCGCAGAGCGCCACGTTGAAAGCCGCGCTCGCCTTGGCGCCGAAGCTGGGCCTGCGTGCCCACAGCAGCACCCGCAGACCCCGCTCGCCACCCGCGCCGGCCCCCCCCGGCGGGTCGCCCCGCGTGATGAAGAGATTGTAGGCCAGGCCGGTGTCCGCCAGGTGCTCCGCCGCCCGGCAGGCGTCCCGGGCCACCGCCTCCAGGCCGGCGGGGCCGGCGGCGTAGAAGAGGAAAGCGGGGGCCGGGACGCCCGGCAGGAAGCTGAGGCCGTGCGGCGGGCAGAGGGGCCGGGCGGGCGCCGACTCCACCAGCAGCGGCCGGCCCAGGTAGAAGGCGTGCAGGTGGAGGTGGTTGACGGAGGCGCAGCCCCCCAGGCCGTTGAAGCCCAGGCGGAATCCCGGGTGGGCGCTGAGCAGCGCCGCCTCCAGCCCGCCGCGCAGCAGCGGGGCGGTGAGGGCCTGCGGCAGCCCCCGCGCCGGCTCCGGCAGCAGCAGGACGTGGCCCCGCTCCAGCGGGCTGGCGTTGATGGCCACCAGGAGCGGGTCGGGGGCCGCGGGGCCGCCGGGTCCCCCCGCCCTGCGCAGGCGGAGCAGCACCTCGGCGGGGCGGATCCGGGTGAAGTTGAAGGCCCCGGGGTCGAAGGGCTGGCGGAGGCTGCGGACGGCCTGCGGCGGGCGGCGCTCGGTGCCGCGCTGGACGTTGAGCTGGGCCACCAGGCGCATGGGGCCGGGCAGGACGCGGGTGGGCAGCGGCCCCAACCGGTACCGGAACAAGCCCCGCTCCATCCTGTCGTTCCAGCCCTCCAGCAGCGCCCGGTCGAAGCGGGAGGGCGCGGAGTCCGGCTCGTTCCCCCAGCCGGCTCCCTGCAGGACGAAGTCCTCCTCCCCGTAGACAAAGTCCTCGGGGCCCGGGTCGCCCGGATCCTCGCCCGCCGCCGCCATGCCGGCTGCCGGCCGGAGCGGGGCGTTCCCGCCCCGGGGTGGGGCGTTGCCATAGGAGCGGTAGAGTGACGTGCGAAGGCGGAAGCGGCGCGGGCCGCCATGGGGGGTTCGGCCAGCCTGCTGCCGCGGGAGGCGCTGGGCGAGTACCAGGTGCGGGGAGACGGGACCGGGACCGGGGAGTTCCGCGGGTGGAGGGGGCTCGGCCGTGGGGGGAGGGACACGGGGACAAGAGTTGCCCCGGGGCCAAAGGCCCCCGGTGCTAGGGTGCCCCGGGCCAGGCCCCGGTGCTGACCTGCGCTCTCCCCGCAGGAGCTGACGTTCCTGAGCAAGCAGGAGATCCTGCTGTAAGTACTGCCGCGGGGTGGGGGCACCCGGCCCTGCCGGGATGGGGGCGCTGGCTGCGGGCCCTGAATACCTCTGGGGCCAGCCCGCTCCCCTCAGTCCCCAGGAGGGAGTTTGCCTCCGCCGTGGAGGCATTGAGGGCCCCGGCCGTGTTGCGGGGCTTCCCTTCTGCTGAGCAGGAGACGGGAGGTGCCGATCCCAGGCCAGGCTACAGGGAGCAAAAGGCATAGGTCTGGCCAGTGACGCCCTGCAGAGCTTTTTCCTCCCTCTGCAGTCGCAGCCATCTGGGTGGGCAGGCAGCAGGGCCAGCTCCTCTCTCCCACTGCCAGCCATCGGGGTCCTGGGGAGCAGAGGCACTGCCTTTGCAGGACCACCCGGGCTGGCACGCTCCTGCCCTGGGCTGGCTCTGCACACAGCTGGCAGGGAGCTGTGGGAAACAGGCCGCCTGCCTCTGCAGTGCTGGGAAGAGCTGCCTGCACTGCCTGTGCCCAGAGGGCTGCCTCCCGTGCTGCTCACGCCACAGAGCGTCTCTTGTTCTTGCCTCTTCAAGTGCCTACAAGAGGTTCAGTGAACTGCT
Organism: Burhinus oedicnemus; assembly: GCA_008921705.1. NCBI lineage: Eukaryota > Metazoa > Chordata > Aves > Charadriiformes > Burhinidae > Burhinus > Burhinus oedicnemus. The sequence continues at coordinate 2,822,540 of VFFE01007168.1, read as the reverse complement.
GCCAAAGGAGGAGAGGGAGAATGCCTGCTCTGCACGGGTTCCCAAGAGCCAGATCCTGACGTTGCCTGAGCTGCGGGTACGGTGCCTAGCAGACAGCAGGACTCGCTGCTGCTCCCTGGGCCTGGGTGTTGCAGTGCCGCTGCTCTGCCCTCGACATGCTGCTCCAACAGTTACCTGGGGAAGCTGTTCACTTACTGCATGTCAGCTGTGCCAACAAACAGCTTCCTTGTCCCCACCGTACCATGCGGGATCCCAGAGATCACTGCTGTGTGGGGCTGCTATTCTGGGGAGGCACAGGACAGGCACTGTCACACCGTGTGCAATGGACTGGCAGCAGAGTGGGGTACCCACTTGTGCATGGGGTTAGCACCAGGCTGCAGCCAGTGTCTGCTGCAGGGGAGCTGGCCTGGCACTGCCCAGCCCTGCCCTGAGCTGTTCCTGTGTTGGCAGGCAAACCCCTTCCAGCACCGGATCTGCCGGGTGTTCTCTACCTCAGATGATGGGGATGACAGCATGTCCTTTGAAGACTTCCTCGATATGTTAAGCGTCTTCAGCGACTCCGCTACCTCAGACATCAAATCCCACTATGCCTTCCGCATCTTTGGTAAGACTGGGTATGGATGCTGTGTCCTGGGGTGACCGCACCTCAGGGTGGGGCTGGTATGAATCCTTGTTCAGGAGTGCTAGCAGTGTCCTTGGAGCACCCACAGGGATGGTGGCTTTAGGAACTTCCTGTGGGAACTGCTGGTTTGGCACGATGACATGCACCGAGAGGTGCAGTGGGGAGCCTGCTGTGTCGTCAGGTCACCCAGGCCCTCTCCTTGCTGAGTGTGGGTGCTTGTGACTCTCTGGGGTCACTGCAGCCCTGCCAAAACCTAACTTTCCTCTCCCCGAAGACTTTGATGATGATGGGACGCTGGACAGAAAGGACCTGGAGAAACTGGTGAACTGTCTGACGGGGCAAGGTGAGGAGTCCCGGCTGAGCAGTGTGGAGATGGAGCAGCTCATCCGAAATGTGAGGACCATCAGGCGGGGTACAGACCACTGCATGGTCGTGGCCACACAGAGCTCACCACTTGCCTTTCCCTCCCCTACAGATCCTGGAGGAGTCTGACATTGACAAGGATGGCACCATCAACCTCTCCGAGTTCCAGCATGTTGTCTCCCGCTCCCCAGACTTTGCCAGGTACGGTGGTCTCCAGCATTGGGGCAGAGCTCTTGGTGGTAGTAATGCAAGGCTACCCTGTACGAGGTCTCCTGTAACAGCAGAGGGAACTGCATCCTGTGCTAGCTCTGCAGAGAGCCCCTCCCGCACAGGGTAATGCTGCCTCCCTGTAGCAGTAGGTGCTTGCAAACCACTTGTGTGTGATCCAGCGAGGAGGTACAGAACATGTTGTGTCTCTTTTAGCTCCTTCAAGATCGTCCTGTGAGAGCCCTGTGGCCCTCCAGCAGAACTGCTCCTCCAGTTGTTGCAGCTCTTCGTGGTCTCAGACATTTCTTCTTTTAGTAAGCAGAGTGGCAGAGGCCCCTGCTCCTCACCAGCCTGGCAGTGTCACACAGTGCCTTAGGCAGGACACCCTCCTGCTCCCCTTTCCCTCCTGGCAGGCGAGATGGCAGGCGTCTCTGCAGCCTGCAGAGGTGGGCCCTGGGAAGCTGCCTTGCCTGCAGCTGGAGCCCAGTCTGCCAGAGCAGGCAGGAGCTCTGCTCTCCCAGGATCAGATTTTAACTCCTTATGCAAACCAAGAGCAGCTCTGTGAGTGGAGGGAGGCACACAGAAGTGCTCCTGGCCAGGCACCACGCTGCACTGAGCACAGCCTCTCTCTGCCCTCAGTACCAATTTGTGCCTTCCACTAGCAGGCAGGGAGCTGCCTGCCCCTGCCCAGCTCTCCTGTCTTTCCAGGGGCCTCCCTGCTGCAATGTGGATCCATTTCTCTAAGCAATAACCCAAACATGGATCCGTTTCTCTAAGCAATAACCCAAGTGGCACTGCAGATGTGCCATCCCGGCAGCAGAGCTAGCCCCCTTACAGCTGCTGCACAGGATGCCTTCCTCCACTAACCGGCAAGGCAGCACAGCTGGGCTCACCCTGTGCTGCCTTGGCACTGACCATTCTCAGGGCCTGCTCTCCTTTTCCTCCTCTTTTCCTCTCTGCTCCCTTCTCTGGCTCAAGCTCAGCAGCTGCTCTGCCTACCCTGGCCTCTTCCTCCCTCTGCTCCTGCAAGGACACAAATAAAGGGCTCTGGTTTCACCCTCTGCTCTGTGCCGCCTTTGTCTGGCTGCGGGACGGCGGAGGGGGCTGCTCCGGCAGTGCTGCGGGACCGGTGCCATGAGGGGTGCTGGGGACACAGCCTCCTGCCAGGCCCCTCTGCCTGTGCGCCAGCCACAGCTCCAGGGGACGGGTGCCACGTCCTGCTTGGTGACAGCCCTTTCCGTGGGCCACCTCCCTCCTCTAAAACCGGGGACTGTTCTCAGCAGCACAAAGAGCTCTGCTCTCCAGCAAGAGGCACAAAGGGAAATCCAGGGCAGGCGAGCAGCTACCTTTGCTGCGGGCAGCGCTGGAGCCCTTTGTGTCTGTTCATCCATCAGGCTTTGCCCTGGCCTGCTGCCAGCTGCCGGCAACGGCCCTGCCTGCGCTTCGCAGTGAGCCCCCAGCCACCTCAGCAGTGCTCCCACCGCACCAGCAAGCCTCCTCACTGGAGTCACTCTGCAAGGCGATGTCTGGGCTGTGGCACCACATGCTAGGGCCAGTGCGGTGCCTGGAGTCTGGCTCACGCCGCGGGAGCACCCGCGCCAGGGTGGAGTGGCTGATGGCTGTCTTGGGGTGCCGGCGCAGCCGTTTCTCACGTACCAGCTTCTCGCTCCCGGCAGTACTGGCCCTTCCAGCTCGGTGCCCTGTGGTGCTGATAGTATCTGCCTGCCGCAGCCTGTGCCCCTGTGGCCCTGGGGGCCATGTCTGCTGGCACAGCACCAGCCAATGCCTCCGGTGGCTTTTTTGATGTCCCAGAACAGGCTGGGCAGGAAGTTCAGTGTGCTGGTCCAGCCGGGAGCAAGGCAGTGCCCGTCCCTGGGGGATGGCCTGTCCTGACATGCCAGCTTGGTGTGTAGCTCACAGCTTCCCCCAGCCCCATGCTCACGCTGCTGGTGCTTCCCAGGCAGGAGGGATCACAAGCAGCACCGCATCGCGGGTCTCGGTCATTAGCCATCATGGAGTTGGGTCCTGCTGGCAAAGCAGCTGGGGTCTGCCTGAAGCTGTGTGGGATAGGGACAAGGACCTACCTGCCTGCCCCCTGGGCTGGCAGCAGGGTCCCACGTGCAGCACACCACCATGGTCCTGGGGAAAGGGGCCACAGCCCCTCTCCTGCTGGAGACTGCCCCACTCCCAGCCCCAGGCACCCACTTTTTATCCTCCCAGTGACCTATGGCTTCCTGTTTCTCAGGGTGCTGGGACAGCATCACCCCATCACTCTGCAGTTTCCCCCCACTGTGGGGGTTGCTCCACTCTACTCTCACCAGACTACCAGCTGCAGCACACGTCTCCACACATGGTCCCAAAACACCTAAGTGCTGCCTGAGCTTGCTGCCATGAATGCATGACACCCTGACAGCGGGGTCCCAGGGACCCTCTAGCACCAGCCCTGGGCAACATCACTGCAAGGGCACACAGGCACCTCCCTGTGGGGCCCCACGTGCCCCAGCCCAATGCTCGGCCAAGCACACAGGGACTTGGTGGACTGCACATATGACTGCCAGCACAACCCTCCTGCCTTATGTGTCCATCCGTCCCCACCTGGGAAGGAGCAGCTGGCCACAGGCAGGTTTTCCCCAGATTGCAGTGCGAGCTGGACATGGTTCCTCTCCACAGGGCTGCCAGGATGGTCCCCTGGCCATAGTTGGCCCTGGGAAGGTGCCCAGCCCCACTGGCTGCATGGGCAGAGCAGCACACACGTGTACAAAGGAGACACCTGGACTTTATATAAAAACCACTGACGTTTCTGCACACACACATGGGGAAATGGTGGCGAGTTGCTGCCCAGCCCGGTGCAGGGTGAGCACCACTCCCCACTCCCTCCCTGGGACACAATTCACATTTTCAACGTATTAAAAACGAACCAAGCACAGACACACAGCACATGCCACCGAGTTGCTGCGCCGGGACTGCCCAGCCGCACGCGTGGCTCCAGATCCCGCAGCGGGACATCACAGTGAGTCAGGGCATGAGGGGGCTGCAGCTGCCCCCTCCTGCCCTCTGCATAGAGGGGGCTGGGGCCCTGCAGAGCCAGCAGAGCCGGGGCCGCACCAGCAGCCTGAGCCAGGCACCGTGTCCATCCCCATAGCAGGAATGCTGGGCTGGGGGAAAAGTCCTGCACATCCCTGGAAGGCACACGGCACCCCTCGCATCCAGAGCCACCAGCACCATCCTGAGGAGCGGGGCCAGAGCAGCCAAGGTAATACCTAGGGAGCTCCCAGGGGAGCCGAGCCCCAACGGGATGAGGTGGAACTGTCCCTGCCAGCTGGGTGGGTGCCGCAGCGGGGCGCGGGCTCCAGGCATGCACACACAGACAACACGGACCCCAGCTGTGGTGCCGCGGTCTGACGAGGCTCAGCAAAGCAGAGGCGGTCGTGGCTGAGGGCTCGGCTCTTGTCCCTGTCACACCACCGAGTCCTGGATCTCGGAGCCCAGGCGCACCCGGGGTCTTTGGCAGGCAGGAGACACCTCCACAAAGCTGTCCCGGATGTGGAGGGGCCTCTTCTCTGATTCGGAGAAGGCGCGTGGGGGGCCTGGGGGCTCGTGCACAGGGGTGCTGACAATGTAGTTGTCCTGCAGGGCCTGGTAGCCCTTGTGCTCAGGCACCGTGCTGGGCAGGCTGCTGCCGTTCAGGGGCAGGCTCTCCACCGGCTTGCGGGGTGGCTTCTGGTGCCGGCTGGGGTCGCCAGGTTCCAGCAAGGCTTTCATGCCGTCACGATGCCGGTGCAGGAGGAAGAGGGCCAGCACAAGGACAGCGGCAGCGAAGAGCACGGACATCACTAAGAACTCAGTCCAGTAGGTCTTGCCGTCCAGCCGGGCCGCAGCGCTGCCCACCACGGAGGTGCTCCGGGACGTGCTGACGGTCTCCAGGGCATCCCGGCCAGTAGCCACCTTCCTGCTGGTGTCTGGTGGCCTGCGGGCTGGCTCCTGAACACTCACGCAGTAGCTGGCCATCAGCTTGTGGAAGCCCTCCTCCAGTGACCAGCACTCGTAGGTGCCTGCCCGCTCGGGGCTGCCCACTAGGATGAGGGCCCCATCAGGCAGCACCAAGTAAGAGGCGTTGACAGGCGCCCCATCATGCAGCCAGCGCCGCGAGGCCAGGTTGGAGAGCAGCTGGCACGGCAGTGGCCGCACCACGTTGGGTAGCAGCTGGATCCGCTGGCATGGGGAGCCTGAAGCTGCGGGGAGAGAACCCATAGGGATGTCAGCAAGGCCACGGGGACCCCGGTGACAGGCATGAGGGTGATGGCAGGTGCCAAGCAGGAGCCTGGGCATGTGGGAGCCGTCAGCAGCTCCAGCCCCAGCCCCAGGGGCAGAACGTGTAGGAGCTCACCTGGGGGCAGGAGGATGCGGGGACGGGGCTGGGAGGCATTCACCAGCTGGCAGAGCCGCTCCGTGTCAGCGTCCTCGATGTCCTGTGCCCAGAGCCTGGGGACAGAGAGAGGTCAGGGCGGCAGGGTGCTGCAGGGTGCTGTGGGGTGCAGGGGTACGGAGAGAGGGTGCAGCACTTACTGGGGGTGTGCCACGGAGTGCAGGGTGGTCCTGCGGCAGGCACCCCGGCTCCAGGCACAGAAGGGGTCCCGTGCCAGCACGCACTCCCCACAGCTGCGGTACAGGCTGCAGTTGGCAAAGGGCACCTGAGCCACTGCCGTGTAGGTGGCTGCATAGACCAGGCCCTGCGGGAGGAGGTGCAGTGGGGTCAGTGGGTGGCCCTGGCACCACAGAGCAGTCAGCTCCTGCACATGCCTGCCCTCCTGGGCTCCCTGGCTCCCAGCCCATGAACAGGACCTGCCCCACACAGGCTAAGCCCACAGCATTCCCCCACCCTCGGCCCAGCCCCTGTGCACCCATGCCCGGCTCCTGCCTGGTCCTGGTCCAGCAGCAGCTGGAGAACAGGCTGGCCAGCGGCGAAGAGGCGGATCTCCTCGATGATGTGCACCCCACGGTTCACACGCACAGCCTTGTGCAACCGGCCGTCGTCTGCAAACACAAGGGCCATGCTGAGAGGGGCCGGGGACACACAGTGCACCAGTACCCATCCCGTCAGCAGCCTCTGGCTGCACCCACCTGTGCCCAGGAAGAGGACGTCATAGGTGCCGTGGAGGCCCTGCACGCGGTGGACACCAATTTGCTGGTAGCGCAGGCGGCTCTGCAGCAGCAGTGGCTGGCTGCGCACGGGGCTGTCCATCAGGAAGTGGTCCTTGATGAAGTTCAGCACCCGGTCAGGCATCTGGAGGGACGAGTTGATCTTCAGGTGCCGTGTGTGGCTGGTGATGCACTGGACAGAGAGGAAGAGGCTCAGCCGGGACATGGGACAGCAGGCAGGTGGGTGGCTGTGCCACAGCAGCTGCCAGGAGCAGGAGAGCACGAGGGGCTGCTCCGCATCCTACGCCCAGGCAGGTGGTGAGGAGGCACCTACCGTGCCTGGTCGGGGCTCCGGCACTGGGCCAGTGTCTGTGTACCACTGCTGCGTCTCGCGGTTCACCTCCTTGTAGAGCCCTCCGAAGGCTCGCTGCACGCTGCGCATGGGGAATGCACACACAGCCGAGCTGCCCAGGCCGCCCTTGTTCCTGGCAGGGTGGAGGCAAAGCGCATGGCAAGATCAGGCACCCCAGCTCCGCTGAGCCCCCTGTGCCATCCCAGAAACCTGAGTGTGGCCAGAGCCAACTCACACCTCCCTGACTGCCCTGAGTGCTCCCAAGTTCCCCACTAGCCCCGACCCGTCACTCACCACTGCGAGGTGAAGACCCCGTAGAAGAGTGTCTCCCTCCAGCGCAGCTCTCCTGGGGTGAGCACAAAGACATCCTGCAGCACGTTGAAGGGGAAGCCATCCTCGGGGTGCGAGCAGAGCAGCTGTGCCTTCAGGAAGGTCGTCCACCGCCGCTGCAGCACACGCTCCCCGCCCTGGTCCCCCTGCATGGCACAGCAGGTCAGGGTATGATGCCACAGCTGCCTGGTGGCAGTGAGCCCCACGGGGCTGGGCGAGCAGAGCAGGGGTCTGCCCGTCCATGCAGCAGTGCCAAGGCCCCAGGGAGGCAGCACTGGTGTTGGGGAGCCAGACACGAGCAGCGCGTCCAGGGGAAGGGAAACACGACCCAAGAGGCGTATGGGGCTTGTGTCCCCTGTGGCAAGGAAGCAGAGGAGATGGGGAAGGGTCACTGCCACCAATGGGGCTGGCGGGAGCAGTGGGCTCGAGCCACAGCCCTGGGCTGTGCACTTCAGAGCCGTAACTGACCCAGAGGGGCCTCCTGTGGACACTGGTCAGCTCCTGGGGCATCCAGGAACTGGGGGACAGAGATGTGCAGGGTGGTCCCACATCCCCCCCAACCCCAGCGATGAGTGACATCCTGGGCATGGCCCCCCATGCACACCCTTGCTGCCCTGTGCCCACCTTGCATACACGTGCGATGCGGGAGACAATGGTGTTCTCGAAGTAGTCGAACTCCTTCCCGGTCTCGCTGAAGAAGAAGTAGACTTTGTCGTCGTCACCCTCAGGGTTGCCAGCAGGCAGGCTCTCCTGCAGGTAGGCTGAGCCCACAAAGACTGGGTCTGGGGACACAGGCACCCTCAGCATCACCCTGCTGCCAGGGCTGGCCCCCGTCCCCATGCCTCCCCTGTCCTGGGGGATGGAGACCCAACCTGCTGTGCCAGCCCCGGTGCTCACCCTGCAGCCAGTTGAGGGAGTTCTCTGTCTTGAGGGCGATGCGGCTCTCCTGGCTGCGGTAGATGGTCGGCTCATTGCCCTGGAAGTTGCTGACAGTCCCGGCGTAGAGCTCGCCGTCTGCCAAAGAGACACTCCCGCTGGGACCCGGCACACGCTACTTGGCACAGCCCTGCTCCCCCGCCAGGGTCTGTGCTGGCCTGGCCCCAGTTCAGCCCAGCTGAGCAGCTGGGTGCTGCAGAGAGGGCAAGGGTTCTGGGGCAGTGTGCCTTACCGACCATGACGGCTGTGGACCGGTACTCGGGGTCGAAGGGGCAACGTCCTTTCCCATCTTCCAGCAGCACCTTCCCTGATGTGTCCCGCTCCAGGCTGAAGTGCTGCACATTCTGCAACAGGACCAGGCTGTGAGCCGGCAGCACTGCCAGCGCCCACCCCAGCACCCGGGACCCCTGCTGCAGGGCCCTGATGGTGGAGGGGGAGCCCACACCCCCAGCAGGACCTGTGGCCCCCTGCCCCGCTCCCCGTGCTCACAATGTAGGCGCAGGCTGGGCTGAAGGCGCAGGTCCCACAGGTGTAGAGGTGGGTGCTGTTCAGCTGCAGCAGCATCTTGATGTAGTTGTGACAGTCTCTCTGCAGGGGCAAGAGGACCCAGCTCAGCCCTCCTGCCTGCACATACCCCAGCACGGAGCACTGTCTGCTCCCACCGCATCCCCCAGATGCCCGTCAGCAGTGGGGCTCACCTGGGGGTCCTTGCCCTTGAACACACACTGCCTCTTCTTCTCCTCATCCGCGCTCCACGGTAGCTGCAGAGAGGGGACAGTCACTGCAAGCCCCCCATCACTGGCTAGTCCCCACACACCACCCCCCTTGGGCTGGCGGAGCTCGCCCCCCTCCCCAAGCATCAATGTCCTCCCCATCCCAGTTAGACTGTCAACACAGCCACTGGCTGTCCCATGCGCCCTGTGCTCAGGACATCCAGGACAGCTGCCTCTGCACTGTCCCAACCAGCTCCTGAATGTGCGTCAGCTTGCACAGATCCCAAGCGCTGCCGGGGAGCACCGGGGAGGGGACCTCATGCACTAGAACTGGCTTAGTGCCCCCTTCCCTCCCCAAGGGTGGACCAGCCCCAGCCCAGCCCCGGGGGCTTCACCATCCAATGCAGGGCTCAGCCCCCATCCGCAGGCTCACCCTGTGAGCCGGTGCCCCGGGCTGGAAGTGGCTGGTGTTGACGGCAATGAGCAGCTCGCGCGCCCCCAGGTAGAGGGTGCCGCCATCCGGGCTCAGCAGCAGGGCTGTGTAGTTGGACACGCCGGGCACCTCGAACCGCTGCACAACCCGCTCAGCCGAGTCTGGGGAGGGAGAGCGACAGGCATCAGCCTCACGCAGCCCGCACGGGGCAGCACCCGACCCCCCAGGGCCCCAACGCCACGGCTCGCTCCTGGCTCCTCTGCTTGGCACGACTGCCCTGGCCTTGCACCTCAGCCATGCAGCTCGCACGGAGCTGTCAGGGCCAGATCCGGCTCTCCCCACTGCTGTCAGACACACGTGGCACCACAGTGAACCATGCACAGCCGCAACAGCACCCAAGGGCAGCACCCGTGCTGCTGTGAGCACGAGCCACTGCCTTATCCCAGCCCCCGGGGACAGCTCGGGGGCACGCTGCAGCAGCCCTGCCCAGCACTGGGCAGTGCAGCCAGGTCTGCACTTGCCTGGACGCACGCAGCCCCCAGGGCTCAGCCCTGCGGTGCAGGTGGCCCGGCCCAGCCCCGTGGGGACTCCCAGCTCACGGCAGGGAGAGATGGGTGCCAGGACTGGCTGCCCACCCTGACCCATGGGGCAGCCCTGGTGGCTGCTGGTGTTAGACACTGGGGCAGAGGCTGCCAGCTGAGTCATGGAGCGCTTGTGTGCCCGTCCCGCGTGGGTGGCCTGGCCCCGGAAGCCCTTCCTCTCCCGCAGCTGCTCTGAATCAGATGGGCCTGGTTGTGTCAGCGGGACACGTCGGGCTGACTCACACTGCCAGCTCCCTCACCCCTGACCCCCATTGCCCTGGGGATGCCCGGACCTTTCCCGACCCCCTGCCTGCTCCCAGATCCCTTCCAGGATGGCCCTGGGCCTCCCACGAGCCCCTGCTTGGTGCAAGCCAGGGCAAGGGCTCAAGGTGCTGCAGCACCAGCGGTGCTGCAGAGCCAGATCTTGCTCCGCTCCTCTCCCCCTCCCCTGTCACTCCATGAGCCCTGGTTGCCACTGGACTGGGCAGCATCTCCTCTGTCCCCAGGGGCTCAGCTGGCCCCTGGCCCAGCACCCGCCCCGGCTCTCCTGCAGCAGCACAGAGAGAGGGATGACGACTCCCTTCAGGGCATCCTCTTGTGAGGGGTCCCATGCCCCAGCACCAGGGTGACGCTGCCATGGCAGGCACAGACCAGTGCAGGCAGTGGAGGGGCAGTGGGGGCCCCTGTGCCCCACAGAGCTGTCCCAGCCCAGGAAGCTGCGGGAGCCCATGCCGGCTGCCAGGGGACCTGTTAGGACAAGACCTGCTTCTTCCAGACAAACCTGCTGGAGGCACATCCAGCGCTTCCAGGGGAGCAGCTCGCCAGCTCCTCCCTCCCACCAACCACAAGCCCCAAGCGGCCACAGTCCCCAAGAGCCACGGCCGGCACACTGCTGCCAACAGAGCGGCCGGCCTGCGCCCCCTGCCCGGCTCCCCGTTGCAGCGCTGGGGGCCCAGGTTGGGACCCCAAGGTACTGCCCATGAGCTGCAGCCCCTGCAGTCAAAGCAGCCTCTGCAGGTGGGCAGAGCTTGGCCAGAACCGGTCTGTGCAGGCAGGGCCGGGCAGCGTGGCTCGTCGTGGCGTGGCACTGCATGGCACGACGCCGAGCTGGGCTGTCATGCTGTCTCCCGGGCCTCCTGTCCAACTTGGCGGGTCCCAGATCTGCTGGTGCCACCACAACTGTGGCCAGTGGTCACGGGAGCATGTGGCAGGGCCATGTCCACGCCGGCGAACTGCAGCACACTGAGCCAGGCAGTGTTCCCAGCTGCCCGTGCCTCGCTGCCAGAGCCGGCCCGGCCCAAACCACTGCACCCTCCCAGGCTGCCCAGCCGGCAGCCAGCATGGGATGGGCTCCGCTGGCCGGTGGCAGCTGGATTTAGCCACCTTCTCCTGGCAGCACAGCCAGCCCAGACACATGTGGGCAGCCCCCACCGTGCCACAGCCCCAGCACTGGACAATGAAGGTGAGCCCAGCAGCTGCCGGTGCCAAATCTGAGTTGCCTGTGGAACGCGCCCTGCTGCTCACCCACCCCATACCAGCTGCTCGGGAGCTCTCTGAAGGGCAAGAGGGGTCTGTAGGCCAGGCTCCCCACCTTGCGAGGGGCTCTGCCTGGCCAAGCAGCCTCCCAGCTATCCTTCCCCGGCCCCTGCCCCAGTGCAGCCCTGAGCCCTGCTGGGGCCATGCTTCTGATGGTGGCTGCAGTGGGTCCCGGAGCGGCCTGGGGCCAGGCACAGGATAGCAAGGGGCTGTGCAGAGCCCCAGGGAACACGGCTGAGAAGGGAGGGAGCCCACAGGCACCTGCCTGTCCAAACGAGGACCAAACCGCACAGCAGAGCAGGCAGGCAGAGCCCCCATGGCCGGTTCACCACATCTCATGCTCACGCAGGATGTGGCTGCCACAGCTGCCCTGCACGCAGGGACACAAGCACCCCCAGGTGCCCCAGACCCACTCACACCCTCACTGCGGGTCCCGATAGAGGGAAGCATGCCTCTTTGCTCCCCAGCTGCCATGTGTACAGCGCCGCAGCAGCCCCGGGGCTCTGCCTTGTCCAAGCATCATGGCCCCAGCCCTTGCTGCCGTGCCCCACTGCCCGGTGGGCCCTGCTGCCCCAGTCCCTCTGCGTCCCTGGGGAGCACGGCCGCCCCAGCCCCAGCCCCACGGCAGGACACGAGCCCTGGCTTGCCAAGCTGGCTGGGAGGGTGTTGTGCAGCCTCAGCACCGCCGGCTGTCACAAGGCGTTTCCACGCGGGGTGGCGGGGCCGCCCCGTCCCGCGGCGTGGGGAACCCGGGGGGGAGGGCCCGGGACGCTCAGCCGCCCCGGGGAGGGGGACCCGCCGGAGCCCCTGGAGCAGACACTCACCGTAGGGCAGGCTGACCCGCGGGACGGGCTCCTGCGCCGCCGAGAGCAGCAGCGCCGCCAGCACCGAGTGCGCCAGGACGGGCAGCACCGGCCGCGCCGCCATCCCGAGCCGGGGCCGGGCCTCCGCCGCCTCCCGCGAAGCCGCCCGGGCGCTGCAGACCTGCGGGGAGAGAGGGGCTCAGCGGCGCGGCTCGGCTCGGCCCCGCCGCCCGCCCGGCACCGCCCCCGGCCCCCGGGGCACCGGGGCGGGGCGGGGCGGGGCGGCGGGGCAAAGCGCGGAGCCCAGCCCAGCCGTACCGAGCCGAGCCTGGCTGCACCGAGCTGAGCCGGCCGCCCGGTACCGATCCAGGCTGCACCGAGCCGTGCCGGTGCCCCGGACGGGGCGGGAAGCTCGGAAGAGGAGGCGGCCGGTTCCCAGCCGGGCCCGCCCCCGCCCCGCCCCGCCCCGCCGAGACCCCGCTCCCGGGGCACCGCGGCCCCGTGGGGTACCCGGTGCTGCGAGCTTCCCCGCAGCGCCCTGCTCGGAGCACCTGGGCACAGCCCAGCACTCCCTGCCCTCCCTCGGGGAACGGTGGGCTCCCACAGGGTACAGCACAGACAGGCACCAGGAATGCTGTGCCAGCCCACCCCAGCGGCAAAGCTCCCATGGACACTGGCACTGCTGTCCACACAGGGCAGCACCCAGGGACACGGTCCCTGCCAGCCCTAATGGCCTGTTCCCGGGGATCTGGGATGAGCGTGGTCCCGGCAGGGCTGCAGTGTGGGCAGGGTGGTGTGGGCATGTTGTCGAGCAGGCAGTGCTGGGCAGGACCCGCTACCTGGGCCCATGGTGGGCTCTGCACCCCAGCCAGTGTGTGGGGAGAGCTTGCAGCCCTCCGGCAGAAGCACATGTAGACCCTAGAGAATCGCCAGCTCATCCAGCGGTCGCCATGGCAACACTTTATTAATGACAGCTGCTTATTTTGCCATGGCAACGGGGGGAAAGGGTCTCTCCTCACAGCGGGCAGCAATCCTGGGGCTGGGGCTGCCCTGCTGCTGCCCCTCCCCACGTGGAGCAGAACTCCATGCCACCCTGCTCAGCCAGCCCCGGCCCCGGTGCCCCAGGCCATCGTCACCCCACCAGTGGGTTCCCCGCAAGCCCCCCGCCCGGGAGACATGCACCCCACACTCCTGGGGTGGCTGTGCCCACACTCCTGAGACAGCTGCACCCACACTCCCATGCTCTGCCCGCTCAGCACTGCTGCCTGCTCCCCAGGCCATACCTGGCACCCAGGGGCTGGGGCTGCCGGTGGTGCCCCTGCCTCCCTCGGCTCCTTCCTGCTCCCGCTGTGCTCGCTGGTAGCCGACGTCCCTTCCTGGGCCAGGGACAGCCTCACCAGCTCTACTCCACCTGCTTTATCAGCACCCTTTGCCCAGTTAGTGCCACAGACGGGACAGGGCTCTCTACGTCATAGTCCCAAGCGTATCACCCTGCGTGGGATGGGAGCAGACACTCGCCTCCACAGCCATGGCCCTCCCCATCCCATGGCATCCTGGAGGGTCCCTGGGGGACTCTGGGGACCCGGCCATCACTCGTGCGTGGCCGTGGCGCTATGCCAACACCCTGGTGTGACGGCACGCAGTGACGGGGAACCCCCCGCGGGGAGGCCAGCTGCTCTCGGGGCGGGCAGGGAGGACAGGCAGGGAGGGCAGGCAGGGAGGGCAGGCTGTCCTGGCCCTGGCTGGGCAGCGAGCAGGCAGCCAAGCGAGGCCAGAGCCTGCGCCTTTAAGCGCGGGCTGTGAGGCGCTCCCCACCACTGCTGGCAGCCAGGCCTGTTTACGACAAACTCCCATTTATCTCCTCTGCCTGCCCACGCAGGCTGCCAGCGCGGGGCAGCGCCAGGGGCACCCTGCAGCACCCTGCCCTGCTTGCGCACCCGCGCAGGCGCAGCGCCCGGCTAGGCCAGCATGTGTGTGCCTGCGTGCCCTGCGCAGCTCTGCAGGTACCTGCACGCACAAGTGCGGCAGCCACGCTGCCGTCCCAGCCCACCCTCCACCCGCAACAGTGGTTGGCAATGGGGAAACTGCTTGGGGTGCCAGGCCCAGGCAGCATCAAAACCTGTGGCCTGGGGTCACCAGGCAGGTGGGGCGGCGGTTTCTGCACCAAATTCCCACGCCAGCGCCCTCCGCCCTGTTCCCGCGGGCAGCGGGTGCCTGGGAAGTCGGCTGCGGAGCCGGGTGCTGCTGCCTGCGAAGAGCAGAGCCAGGGCTGCGTGCGCCCCGCTGCTGCTGCCTGTGTGCTTCTGCAGCCTGCCCCAGCACAGGCAGCAGCACAGGCACGTCTCCTGCTCAGAGACCTGCACCCGGCTCACGCACAGCCTACGCGCCCAGGCTCTTCCTTCCGACCCACATCTCCTGGGGCTCGCACGCACACTCCCACCTCGGCTTTCTCCTGAAGGCTGCCAGACAACACCAGGCGGTCCCCCGAGCCCCCCTCCCACCCGCGGCCTCCCCTCGGCCACGCACACGCGCAGAGTGTGAGCGCTCTTGCACGCACACCTGCAGCCGCGCAGGCTCCTGGGCTGTGCTGATTCACGCACAGATGCTCCCAGACCCAGCTGCTCAGTGCCAGCAGCTCGGAGATCGCGGCACGTCCCGCTGGAGCTGGGCTGCCTCTGATGGCACAGCCACGGTGGGTGCAGCAGAGAGGAGTGTGGCACAGGCACGCCGGCTCTGGTTCGCTGCACCCCAGCAGCCGGCAGCCCCAGAGGAGAGGCCCCGCTCGGGACGAGGGGAAGGAGCAGGGGCTGGGGCAGCCTCCAGCCTGCAGCACAGGAGAGCAAAGCCCGGTGCTGGTCCCGGTGCGGGGCCTCCAGGGCATGGCCAGCTAGGCAGAGCACCACGGGGCTCCCCACAGGGCCCAGGGACTCCAGGGCATCTTCCCTGTCCTGTGGGCACCCTGCCCGAGCCACAGGGAGCAGCCACACAAATCCCGCCTGCCCCCCGATCAGCTCTGACCCCACTGTCAGGACATCCCCGCTCCCTTGGCTGGGGTGCCGCTGCCTGTCTGACGGTGGCATGCAGCCAGCCCCATGCTGCCCCACGGCATCCCCTTTGCCAGGGCAGGGCATGCTGTGGGGACCCCTGGACCCAGCCCACCAGGCACTGCACAAAACCTGTCCCATTGCTCCCCTGCCCCACGCTCCTGCATGACATCGGGTGGCCAAGGACCATGGGGTATCCCTGCAGTCCAGCTCACCCCCTCAGTGCCAGCACCTGCCTGCACCCGCACACCGCCTGCCCCCATACACTGCAACACTCACTGCCTGCCCAAGAAGCTGCAGCCCCCGCTGCCTGTCGGGCACCCCTGGCACTGAGCAAAATGGAGACAGCGAACACTCCTTGGAGGGCTGGGACATGGTGGACTCGGGCACTTCTGCACTCAGGAGTGCAGGAACTGAGGGGTCCTGGCTCAGGGATGCATGACCCCTTTTGAGCCATCGCTGGCTCCACCGAGGCCAAACCAGCACTGATCTCCTCGGCCCTGCTCACCCTGGCACAGTGCAGTGCTGCCTGGGGAAGGAGGGGGTGCCAGACCCCAAAAGCAGCCACAGCACCAGCTGCAGCAGACACCTGGGACCAGTGGGGAGAGCCCACAGCCCATGTGGCCCCAAGCCCAAGTGCTGCTTTGGCACCTAACAGCATCATCAGGCACAGTGGCTGCACGCCTGGGACACGTGTGCAGCCTGCAAGTGCCCAGGGCACATCCACACGAGGGACACACAGCACACACGCGTGCTCCATACCTGACCCTGAGTGTGCACACAGGGCTCCTTACAAGGAGTCCATAATACGCCCTGAGCACTGTGCATGCACTTCTGTACCCTCAGTCAAGCACCGTGCGTAATGCACACCTGACACATGTAAACACACGCAGGGAGGCTTACGGGCTGTACACACCCTGGACGGCAAACACACACCTGGAAACACCCCCACGGGAACTGCCCCACGCTGTGGGGCTGGCTGCTATCCACACACCCACCCCGAACCCACATGCACCCTGCATCTGCACACACACATATGCACACTCACAACACACACCCCCACCAGGCTCTCCACCACCCCCCCACGCACACGTCCCTTGGCAAGCCCCGTGCACACACAGACCCTTGCACAGCCCCTGTGCGTGCACACACACTGCACACGCTTCACACCCGCACACGAACCCTCGCAGGAACAGTGCACGCTCACACACACACACACGCCCCCCTGGCACGCAGCTGCTCGTGCACACGCCCCTTGCACGCGCGCGCACACACACACAC
>VFFE01007168.1:2767327-2790556 GCA_008921705.1 Burhinus oedicnemus | reverse complement strand
AGCGAAACAAAGCGAGGAGCGGGGGAGGGCGGCGGCGGGAGGAGGAGGAGGGGTGGGAGGAAGGATGGGGAGGAAGAGGAGGAGGAAGAGGAGGGAGCAGCCGGCGCGCACTGCCCGGCCCCGGGGCCACCCCTCGCCGGCCGGGACCCCCGTCCCGGGAGGCTCCGGGAGGGACCGGGCAGCCGCGGAGCAAGGGGGGGTTGTCATCCTCATCCTCCCGGGGAGGAGGATGCCGCAGCGAGGCCGGTGCCCCCCACCCGCGGGCTGCCCACCCGTGTTCGGCTCGCTGCTCCCTCACGGAGCGACCCTGCAGGGAGCAGCACTTCCAGGGAAAACAGCCCAACACAACGCACCCCCGCACAGTTATCCCTGCCAGTTTGGAAGGACTAGAGCCATTCCCATTCTCCCGCTGTAATTTCCCAAACTGGCAGCGTGACCGTCCGGCACCGCTGAGTGCCCCTCCTGCCCGGCCAGCTCCATGTCCTGAGCTGGGTCCCAAGCAGACGCTGGCCGGGGCTGGGTGGCAGCCAGTGCAAAGCCAGGGCAGCCAGAGGCGAGCAGCGGTTTCCCGGAAGCAGCGTGTGCACAGTGCCGCTGCCTTCCGTGATCTGCTAATGTAATTCTTGAAGCTGGAATCAAGGAAGCTGAAATTAAGAGCCCGCTCCCCAGGGTCTCAGCCCAGACAGGGAAGCTGGGGTCCCTCTGCTCTGCCCTGGCGAGGGGAGCTGGAGGAGGCTGGGAAGCAGGGAAGGCCTTCTGATTTGGTCTTGGATTTTGTTTACCTCCTTGGTTTGGGGCACAGTTTCTATTTCCACATGCACTAGATGTCTCTTCCAGTCCAGTTAAAATTTCACTTTTCCAAAGGATTTCTCCACAGCCACTTACACAGGACGATAAACACCCACACGCCTCCTGCTGCAGCAGGGTGTTGTCACCCCAGCTCCCGGCTGGGGACAGGAGGGCACCGCCGGATCCTGCTCCCTGTGGCAGTTGCCAGTAAGTGCTGTGCAAGGGCAACACACGACCTGGACAGCCCCGCAGCCAGCTGGCAGCCTCTGGGACGGGAGAGGGGAAAAGGGACACGAGATGGGACCCAACTGTTCTCCCCATATCTCTGGCACTGCGGAGGGGTCAGCTGGATCCCCCAGCACAGCTCCAGGTCTCTACCCCTGAGTACGAGCACCACAAGACAAGGAAGCTGAAAGAACAACACACTCATATACGCTCTCAAGACCAGCACCGATAGGTTTTAAGAACAACAACCCTAAACCAGAGGCTTTTAGAAGAAAGTAAACTGTGGATCCCTACTCTGGGGCACTCCAAGAAAGGGGACGAGCTCCGCTCCTCTAGGCCCTTGGTACAAAAATAAAAGCCTTGTATTACACAAATCACTCTTTGCACTTTTCTCTGTCAAATGCATGAGCCCTGGTACACGAGAAATGGAGCTTTGCTATTGAAGAGAGCGAGGCCACAAGAGCTCGCAGAGCTGCTGCTGCAGCTGCACAAACACCACAGGGAGAGAAGTGGGGAATGGGACAGATGCTTTTGTTTCACTTCTCGCTCTCGCTTCCCTGTTCAGCCTTTTCGGGTCTTGCAGAGCAGGCTGGAAATGCTGTTTCCCAACACACTGGCAAGTGAGGTTGGGTCACGTATTTCAACTCCCCCGGGAAACACCCTGACGCTCCTCGGGGTGCAGAACACTGCCTAAACCTCTGCTCTCCAGACAGACACTTCCAATCTTGCTCAAGAAGCCAAAGCGGTGGCCTTGGGGGGCATCAGGTCCAGCGCCGCGACTGAGCACAGACCTGCCACAGCCAGTCCCATGTGAAGCAATCGCTCCCGGGTGAAGCAAGGCGATGCAAGCCTGGGGCTGAAGCACGCAGAGCACTCAGACGCTGGGCAGAGGCTCATGCAGTGCCTGCATGCCTGAACCCAAAACCCAGCCAGAGATCTCAGCCTCCCGAGAAGTCCCAGAGAGATCCCTGTGCCGGAGCCCTCCACAGCCCCGGCACAGCAGTGACCAGGATGCTGGGGGAACCCCAGCAACACCCGCTCAGCCCCGACCCACCTCAGCTGCACGAGAAGTGGTAGGGGAAGGAAAATAAGCACAAGTATGTTGTCTCTCCTGGTGCTGACAAAACACCACCAGCTGAGCTGTTACAAAGACCCATCCCTCCAAGGCTGGGGACTTGGGAGCTGCAGCACTGCAGCACCAGGCACACTGGGAAGACCCGTGGGCAGCAGGACACGGACGGCAGGAGAGGATTCTGCCAGTCCGTCCTGGCCAGGCAACAGTCCCAGCATTGCTCCAGTGCCAGAGCAGTAGGCTGGGTCTCCAGGAGCTGTAAGGATGCTTTAAAAATTAAACTCCATCCCACTGAGGAAGAGGAGATTGTTACAATCTTTACAAAGGGCACCACTGCCTTGATAATGGCCCTAATAAATAAGTAAACTCTGGCCAGTGAGTGGGACATGCCCATTCCTCTGTCCCAGGGGGACACACCAGCTGCACAGGGAAGGTGGGCTACAGGCATGCAACCCAAGAGGCAAGCTGGCAAGCTGAGGGTAAGTGGACGAGCCAGGCAAATCCCACTCTCCCCCACCCCATCTTCCACCCCATGGAGAGCAAACAATGCCAGGCTGAACCTTAAACTGAACTTCCCCCCGTCTTCCCCCCCAGTCCTGCCTTCATGCCCACCATCCCACACGCTCCTTCCCTGGCCTCCCCCATCTGCACTTGAGTTCCTTGTGAAGTCCAAGATCTGCCTTTCTTTTCCATACACACAAATGGAACTTCTCAAGTAGCTATTAATCATTCCGCAGTTTGATTTGGTGCAGAGCTCTGTGCCATGCTGGCTGGCAGCGTTCTGCTCCCGTTGGATGGGTAGAAGACAGCTGTGCAGGAGCTGTGATGCTGACTTCTTGTTGTGACCCCGTTATTTCTCCCTCCCATCATTTTGCTCCGTGCCAGGCACGAGCTGCTCGCCTTTTAAGCCCTTTCTCGTCCCACCTTTCCTTGGTTGCCAACAAACAACTGCATGAGCAATGACAAATTTAATCAACCCCATTTTTCAACAAACTCATAGCTTTTCAGGGAAAAAGTTATATGCAAAAATCTGCTACTACTCTGACCTCTTCAAATCTCTTCTCAGAGCACACCCGTGCCTTCCTGACACCCAGCAGCAATGGAGCAGCTCCGGCAAGGCACTTGCGTTCTTTGTGCTCTTCTGCTCACCCCGTCATACCCATCCTGCTCTTCGACTGTCCGTTCTCTGGGGGCAGAGTCCGTATCTACTTCAGTGTGTACAATGCTGAGATCCATTTTTGAGGAAGAGTTGCGAGTATTGCTGTAAAAAGGCACATGCACAGTAGTGCTGCGGGCTGGGGTCCCAGCTCTGCTGCAGGTACTGATTTTTTCAATACTCGTGGTTTCGTGGTATCACATCATTTCTGCAGCTTACCGTCCCCAGCCCAAGGGGACAGGCCCTTCTGCGGAGTGCCATGTCACACACTGCTGGGGAGGGAGTCTGCTCTTCCACAGCTGTCTGCTCCATCCGTCACCTTTACACCTTTCCACACTGACAACTTCCCTAATCCCCTTTTCCAACTATTTTTTTTTGTATGTTCAGCTCATCCCTCTGTCCCACCTCTCAGATCAGAAAAAGAGAAAATAAATTAAATGTGTCTTAATACTGATCTCAGTAGCAACACAAGAACAACTCCTCTTCTTCCCCAGCTCGAGTCTCCAGATTCTTCCCATGGCTGTACCTGGCAGGTTTTTGCTCAAACTCAGCCATCCCTGCCTGCATACCATAGCTGGGAACTGAACCCTCCTCTGGGCTTAAATCAGAACCTTTAGCTTAGGTTTAGGTGCCCTCTGGCTCGCTTGCCAATGGAGACACTCGCCCGCCCGCAACTTTCCTGCACGTGGAGTTACACAAACGCACTTGTTGTCATCCCCTCCGAAAGCCGCGCGTGCTGTGCTCCTGGTCCCCCTCATCCGCATCTCCCTGGCTGCCATCCCTTCTCCGACGCTCGTGGGAAGGACGCACCCGGGGCCGGCAGCAGCAGCTCCTGTCCCTGCTCCTCTGGGGGTTGTGAAATTCGGTTTTCTTTCAGCATTTCTCCTCCCACTCCTGGGAGGTTTTTGTCTCGGCGCAATCTCTTTTCTCCTCTTGTCTTTCTCAGCACAGCTGGGAAGAGTCAGGCTCTGCCCTGGCACATCCCTGCGGTTTCTGCCCACCCCAGCCCACCGGCTGCCTCCACCAGCTCCTCACTTACCTCCTGGTCTTTACGCACTTAAAATAGGTTGGCTTTTTTTTTTTAACATAGCTTTCACTTCCTTATGTAATTTTACTTCTATTTACCTCTCTTGCTTCATCTTTAACCACCCAAACGCCTCTCACCTGGGGCCTATTACACCAGAAAGGTCCCCTCCTGCAGCAGCGTTTTGCCCAACAGCCTCTCATCCCCCAGTACATTTCTTGCTGGATTCCAGATTTTCCAGCTACAGCACCAGACTAAAAGCCATCCATCTCCAGACACTTTTCCCTTCCCTTTGCTGTTTTAACTCCCTTGGTTTCATCCGACCGCTCCTGAGCAGCTCCACTGTCCCACCAGCAGCGCCTGGCGCAGCTGAGCCACAGCAGACACCAACACAACTGCTCTGAACATGAGACTCTCAGAAATCCTAAATTGAGTGGCCTAAAAAAAATTACATCCAATTCATAAAAACCTCACCTGTGCACACAAACAAGGATTTGCCTGCAACATCCCAGACCTGATGAGGGGAACCGGAGCAAAAGGACCACCCGCTCCCACAAACAGCCCTCCTGGCTGAAGCCCCCATCAAAGGTGCTCTGCAAGGGACCGCAGCCCCTGACCACCGCACCAAGTGCCTCTACTCTCTGCTGAGGTACAAATTATTGCAAAGATCTGTGGTTTCTTTCAGGCTCGATTTCCTCATCGAATGCCCTTCTCTCTGCTGCTCTTTACATCAGCCCCAAAGGCAGCAGGGCGAGGGTTAACAACCACCAAACTTCACCCAGCCCTTCCTGCAGGAAAGGGAGCCAAAGGCATCCAAAATCCAAAGGGTTTGTAAGATTTACCTTTTGCAGCCTTCCTGAGGAGCAGTGACCCCCACCAGGAACACAGGAACCCTCCCTGTTGCCACCCGCCGCCCTGTGTTATCTCTGCCCCATCAGAGGGTAAGTGCAGGCACGTGAGCGGGTGCCAGGGCCCAGCTGGTACCAGCAGCAGCTTATCATCCAGCTCACCTCCGCACTCGGATTCGGCGTTACAAGCTGTGTGACAAACCAACAGCAATCAGGGAGGACCTTCAGGACCTGTTTCCAGCTGAAAGAAAATCAACGGTGCAACCTGAGCAATGCAATTGGGCTCTCCCAGGTGGGCAGAGCACACCTCTCCGACAGCTCCTCGGCTTTAAACCCGTGCGGCGGCAAGTCCCTGGTGCTGGGGGAGCCCGTGTCCTTGTGCTTGGCTGCTCAAGGGGAGCCTTAACTCTGGTGGGCTCCCACCCCTCGGAAGATGCTGTCAGGGCTGGGTGGCTGCTGGACCCCTTTTGCAGGAGCCCTTTGCGGGACCCCCTTTGTGGGACACCTTTGCTGGACCCTTTTCAGGACCCTTTGCAGGGTCCCCATTGTGGGACCCTGTGCAGGACCCCCTCTGCTGTAGGTGCCCCGGGGTGTCGCAGGCTGCCCTGCAGTTCTTGGTGTGTGGGGCACCGTGCAAAGCTCCCAGGGTACTGGGGTCGAGCCTGAGCATCAACTGGGGCTAGAGACGACTGGGTGAAGTTGGGCACGTGGGGGTGATCTCGTAGGGTGAGGAGGCATTAAAACTTTTCAACAATTTTTAACAGAAAGTGGCGGATCAACAGATCTGTAATATTTGTGAGAATACCTTTGATTTTATTTCTCTTCCTTTCTTAAAAGAAGCTTTCATTTAAATTTAATAAAGGTAAAATCAGTCTTTCATCTTTTTTGCGGTTTTCACATAAAGCCGCTCAAAGCACCCACAAAAATTCTAAACAGAAAAATTGTTTTCCCTGAAAATCCTAACAAACAACTAAAGTTATTCATAAAACTGATCCAGAGCATTTGTCCTGTACCAGGCCTGAGGATTTATGACTTCATCATGGTTTCACTAAATGCTGAGCTGGGGCTGAGTGAGGGAAGGATGAGGGGGTCTCCTGTGCTCTGCTGGGGCCACAACCGCTTCCCCACGCCGGGCGGTGTGTCCGGGAAGGGCACGCTGCGGCCAGGCTCAAACACTGGGTACATCCAAGCCCCAATGTCTGTCTTGCTGCACAAGCCCCATCACCGGGGCTGGGCAAGGCCAAGAGTTGCGGGATGCCGGGGGCACGCACCCGACCCTGGCTCGGTGCTGGGTACCGCAGTGCTGGCAGCGTGTGCTGCGGGGCTGCAGGCAGAGCGGCTGCCAGCCACCGCTGCCCAGCCTGCCCGCCTCAGCCTGTGGCAGACCCGAAAACACTGCTTCTCACCTCGCAAGTGACATCTGACACGGATAAACTGGACTTGAAATAAAGAAGCCAAAGTTCTGAGAAATGGGAAGGAGGATGTGCGGTGCTGGGTTCCTGCTACCAAATAAACACTGCATTTTGAAAGAAACCAAAACAATTTTTAAATTAATTCAATCAGTGCCTCCACATTAGATACTATCTAACTCCTTTTTTTAAGGAAACTTTTGTTAATTACTTCTCTAGAAATAAGAAAAAAACTACTTATTTTAAGTTGATCAGAAAGCAGAACTGCCTTCAGCCTTGGATATGCTTTCTGACAAGGAAAGACGTGTATGATATGCATATCACGTGAAGTGGTTCTGGGTGGAGGAATTACTGTCTTTGGGGGCTTTGATTTAAAAAAAAAAAAGGACACAACCTACAATTTGCAGCATGATATATATAACATTTTTTAGTAAGATTAGGTGGAAAAACAAGTCGGGGAAAATGACAACTTCAGGTCCGTATGACAGACAGTGTCTCGGGAAAGGAGTGGCACCCGCTTTGTCAGATCACGTTAAACCCTTCCCCAATCGATCTGTTGATGTTTCTTTCAGTGATTCTTACCCCAACCATTATGTTCATCCATGAGAAGTAAATATTTACGTTTGTAGCCACCAGGCAAACTCTGGCAGGGAAAAACGAATGTTTTTCAAATAACTGGAAATTACCATTTCTGCAGAATAAACATGTACAGAGCACCTGGTTCCCCCCCCATCACCAGCCCAGGGATGCAGGAGCATCCGTTGCCTTTGGGACCTTCCCAGGAACCTGCCCAAGCTGCTGAGCCCAAAACTCTCTCTGGGCTTTGAAATGACACCCACAGTGTCATGGAAGGAGGGGGTCTTCTTTGCAGCGCCCCATTCATGAGTGAAGCTTCACCGTTACCGCAGGGCTGGTTTTCAAGCAAGTTTTTTCTTTTCCCAGCTCCGTCATGCCCCCAGGCTCTGCCCGGCAGCTCCCGCTCTGCCTGCGGGAGCTGCCTGTGACAGCAATAAATTACCCCGGGACTTATCCTGACCCGGCACTCGATTTCTGCTGGGGAACATTCACTCCACGGGATGGGAATCAGCCACCGCTCTGCTGCTGTAAGGAGGGTGGCAGCGCTGGGAAGTCACTGTCCTGCTGTCGGCGAGGTGGGCGGATGCTCAGCTGCCAATGCCCACCGAGCACTGGCCCAGTGTAGGCACACGTGGCGGCCAGGCTGGCACCGGTGCAGGTGGCACCGGCTGAGCTCTGGCACTGCCCTCGCCCGCCAGCACAGCGTGCACGGCACCTCGGTGCCCGTCCTCTGCTGTGAGCAGGTTGCTGCTCTGCCCTCTCAGCCTCACCGTCACACACCACCTTTTTTATCTTTGAAATGCAGCAGCTGCATCTGGAAGTGGAATATAAATACTGAGGCCAAGCACAGGCAAGGGCTCTCCCTCCCAGGTCGGATCCTCTCCCACCTCCCACCAGCCCTCCAGAAGAAGATCCACGTGTTTGAGTAGGTACGGGGGCACCGTGGTGTCCTGCTTCTGAGGAAAGCCTCCCTGCGGAGGGCAAGAAACGTTTCAGCTGATGGAAGCTCAGGGTGAGAGGGGTCAGCCTGTGAGCCGCAGCAGATGCCGCAGCCATGCACCATGGAGGGACGGAGCCACGATCCCAAATGCTCTTGTGGTTTCCCAGCAGACAGGCACCCACACCAACCCGGGACATCCCGCTCCTGCTTCCCTTTCTGCTGAGAATCCACTTTCCTCCTCCACCCGAGACCAAGCCTCAATCCCTCTGAGCCTCCATCCCTCCGTCGCTCCCCGCCCCCAGCATCCTCCGCTCCTCCATCCCTCCATTGCTCCCTCATTCTTCCCGTTTCCCTGGCAACGCCCATCTCGCACCAGAGATCTGTCCCCTCTCTCCCTCTTATCTTTCTCCTTTTTCTTTCATCTATCTCCTAATCTCCCTCTCTATTCCAAACCTCTGTCCTTTGCTTCCTTTCTTTCTCTCTCCCTTTTCATCTCCTCCAATGTCTTCTCTGTCTTGGGGTTACAATTATTTGAATCTCACTTTAAAAAAATAATCTACTTCATTAATCGCCGTGCCACCGGCTCCACTCCTGCTCCTCCTGCAGCCCACCCGCGCGGCTCAGGACCCCTGCGCACGCCTGAGCCCCAATGTGCCCCTCTGCCAGAGGATGATAAAGTTACCGTGCTTTGGCAAGGCCCTTCAAACCTTCCTCCAAAGCCCTTCAAACAAAGGCGAAGCAGAATTCTCCTCTCACACTACGAGACGTTCAGGATCAGGCAACCAGATCCCCCTCCTGAGCTGCCTGCGGGGCTCGCCTGCCCGCATTTTGCCGTCGGGGCTGCAGCGCGAGGAGTCCCTGCTTTGCTGTGTTTTCCATGCATACCCTGTTCACCCAGAACCGCTGTTTGAGCAGGAGAGGAGCAGCCCTGGCCACGCACCCACGCTCTCGGCCTCACTCTCCACAGCAGGACCTGGCTGCCGGCTGTCGGGCGAAGCCTCCAGCACTGCTCCCGATCTCCGTCCTCCAGCCCCCCTCTAACACAGCCACAGTGAAAGCCGGTGGCTCCAGTCTGACGCCTGTTCGTGTGTCTTAGATCAGCCCTCAACTTCTACTTTATTTCAAAGCAACCAGGGGAGACTAAAATTAATGGGGAAAAGATGCTTTCTGAAAATCAGAGTCCTAATTGTATCAGTTTGGCCACGGGGGTGATGCAAGGACGAGATCCACCCGGGGAGGACAGGCTCCTCTGGGGTCTGGGGGACAGTAGGAAGGAGCAGGGGAGGCCTGGGTCTGACTTGGCAGCACAGGGTCACTTCCAGGGGACCCCCGTTTGGTGGCAGCACAGCGGGGAGCCCATCGGAGCCAGTTCATTACCATGAGTGCTTTCCCTGTATCAGGGAAATCTACTTAGAAAACCACTGTGCACAGACCGACCGAGCCAAAGCAAAACGCTTCTGCCAAGGGATGGCGAAACCTTTGCTCCTCGAGCAGCCAAAGCTGCACCAGACCCTACTGATGGTTAATGCCCGGAGCAGCGCTCGGGCTGGGAGTGCAAGGGGAGGGGGATTCTCCTCGGCCCCCACAGCTGCCTGCCTTGAGGAACTCCTGTCGCTTTGCCTCTCAGCGCACAACCACCTCTTCTTTAGAAGACCAAAGTGATCAAGCTCTAAGCCTGATTTATCAGCCCTTCTGCCTAGGCAGCTCTTCCGAAAGCAAGACGATGGAGCCGCTAGGAGAGCTCTGACGGCGAGCTGCTGGTGGCACCAAACTGCATCTGGGGAGCAGTGGCTTAGGGACCGGCCTTGTCCTGCTGAGTGAGGACGTTTCCCTTAGACCCGGCTGGAATTGCTGGGGTCTTATGGATGTGTACGAGATCCCTCCTGCTCTTCTGCTGTGGAAGGGCCCAAACCCCTGGAACCCTGGCACCCCAAACCCCCGTGTCCATCAGACCTGAGTGCAGTGGCTCTCCATGGCCAACAGCCACCCCATGCCCCAGGGACCTGGCACTGCTACCTGGTGCAGTACTGCAGCACATCCCATGCTTTCCCATGGGCTACTTGTGCAAGCACAACGTCCCCCCTTCACAACGAGACAAACGTGGCCTCTCCATCCCTATCCACCTGCCTCCCTCCCAACGCCGCGCAGGGACGCACACCACAGCAGAGAGCTCTCGGGATCTCGCTTTCAGAGCTTATTGTCATGTCACGTCTTAAAACACTCCCGTTCGCTTGACAGGAGCACCGGTGACAGAAATAGCGATTAAATACAAGTAATTGGTGTCCAGAGGTGTGGGGCGAGCAGCAGCCAGGGGCGAGCCCAGCCAGAGGCGAGGGAGAGGGGCTGCTCCTGCCTGGACCCCCCCTCTGGCAGCACGAGCACCCACAGCCCAGCCAAAACAGCACCGACCTGCAGACCTCCCTGTGCTTTACGGGGCTCTGGGCGTTTGTCAGCAGTTTGGGACCGATGGTGTTTGTGGTGTGGCGAGGAGTAGGGAGAAATCCCACCCCAGCCAGCCCTGCCGCCATCCCAGCCTCCCTTCAAAGGCTCTGCACAGAATCCTCGCTCTCCCTTGGAAAACAATTTTTGCTTTTAAGTGAAATAAACAGGGAAAGAAAGACTTTCAAGTTCCTCCTTGCTGCAACGACTTCTCTTCGACATACTCCCTTTCCTCTCCGAAAATAGAAGAGCTATTCAAAAAAGATGCGAGAAGAAAAAAAAGGAACTGAATAGAGGAAAAAGGAAAGAAAAAATGGAGCCCCAAGGGGGTGGAGAAAAACAGAATGAAAAGACAGCAAAAGTAAAGAAAAGGGATGAAAAATAAAGGAGGGGGAAGAGAGAGACAGACAGAGAAGCTTTGAAAAGAAAGAATGCTCCCAGCCTGAATACAGTGTGCATGAAAAAAAGAGCGCTTGAAAAGAAACAGCCAGATGAAATGACCTCTCATTCACAGCCTGTGCCAATCACCACCACAATGTAAATCCTTTCTTCTTTTCTGCATTCTCTCTCTTTCCAGCGGGGGCAGAGGGAAGAGGAAGAAAGGGGAGTTAATTCTCAGCATAGCAGAAAATAAATCTGCTCTTTGCTAACTCCCTGAAAGAGACGCTGAGCTACTTTTAAAAATACCTCTCCCAGTAATCACGCATGCAGATATGTAAAAAAAAAAAGTAAATGAAATTCTGCACAGAGTGGCTCTGGGAAGGACTGTCCTCACGCAGAAGGTCCCCCAGATGAAAAGCCACCACCACGCCGTCCCTAGGAAAAACCACAGAGCAAATACCCGGAGAAAACGGATCTGTAGAAACAAGTGCGGCCATGAAAAGCAACTGGCGCCAGAGATTTAGGTCAAACCCCAAACCTTACAAAGAAAGATGAGGGATGGCTGTGACAGACACAAAACTGGGAGCCTGATTCTGGGCCAGGCGCTGTGGATGCCAGGGGGGCGAAGGGTGGGCCAGTGTCCAGTGCAGCCCCCCTCACCCTACAACCCCCAAACCCTGCAGCAGACGAAAGCAACAGCAGACACCCCTGCCAGGAGAGGCCAGACGGTGCTTCTACTGCGGGTCTGCAACCCCCAGCACCGTCCCATTCTGTTCAGCATCTTCAGCGGAGGTAGGGGATAACAGATGCTCACATGTGAAGATGGTCCAAAAAAACACAGTACGGAGAAAGGCATTGTCATGTGAGACAAAGGGAGAGTAAAAATGCAGTGAGAAGAAAATTTTACTAAAGATGGAGCCCACCAGGACAGCAGGGTCCCCCAGGGGCAGAGGGAAACAGAGCAAGGGGCAAGAGGCGCCCCGGGCTGCTGCGGGCAGCAAGCTAGACCTGGAACTGCAACGCTGTCTGACAGCACCGCAGACCCAGGCTGCAGGTGGGAGTCCAGAGCCGGCAGAAGATGACCTCCCTGCACGTGAGCCCGTACGGCAGCCACCCAGCATTGCTCCTGCTCAGCATCCCCCGGTGCCAGGGGTTAATCATAAACTGCGGGGACCTCAAAGCAGAGCAGTAAAAGTGGCTGGAGGTCAGAGGAACTGATACGCAAGTAGGAGCTCAAGCACCCTTGTATGTATAACCCTGGTTGTAAAAGGGGAAAAACAACCAAAATGTTATAAATGTGAGATGTGTGCCACCCCAATGGGAACCGGGGTTGCCCGATGGGATGTGAAACAGTCTTTCGGGGTGAGAGGACCGAGAAAAGACCCCCCCACAGTGGGAAGACAGTCTCACTTTCAAGACCATTGCAGCCCTTATCCTTCGCAACAATTTTAATCTATTTTTTATATTCCCCGTGTGTGGAGCTTGCCCACAGGCAGTGCTGCCCGCAGGATAGCAGCCGTTGGGCCCGGCTGTCCCCTTTCCCCATGGGCTCCCCCTCCTGCGCTGGGCTGCGAGAATGGAGAAATGGGGACCCAGGGACTGCCCGGATCCATTCACAGCAGCCAGAAATTTCCAACCAGAGAGTTAAAGGCTGGAGGAAGGTGAACACTCCGGACTGCACGTGATTTTGCTGACAAGTTCAATCCTCCCATGTGCTGGAAAATGCTCCCTCTGAGCCCCCGCGCCCGGGCAGATGTTACCCCTCTCACTGCGGGGAAAGGGGAGAGGGTGACCGACGGCCCCGGGGCGCGCACAGATGGGAACCTCAACACAGCCTCCAGTACGGTTACGCAGAACTCTCCTCTGCTTCTCAAACGGCTGCTCCTGGTGTTGGAGACAAGGGGGTCCCAGAGCCCTGCCAGGGCTGCACCTCCTCCGCTGCCTGCTCCCTGCAGGGATGCTGTGCCCACGGCATCCAGGCATCGGCCGAGCTCTGCCATCGCTGCCGCACCACCGTGCAGCACAAGGACAGATGCCAGACGGGGCAGCAGCGCTGGTGGCTGCACCATGCACCATGTGCCCCGGGAGCTGGGGCTGCTTCGTACCACGACGCTCACTGCATCCACCGTCACCTCCGCTGGGCCGGGTAATACGATAATCATAGCCAAGGGGTTCTAATTTGAGCGTGTTAATTAATACTCAACCGGATAATCTTTCACATGTAAGACCTGTCAGAGCTCCTGAAGCCCACTGTTACTGGTAAGTGGAGTTGAGTCCTGGTGCTGGCACAGAGGCTGGTGAGATGAGGGGGCGAGAAGCTGCCGGGTGAGGGGACATTTCACTCTGTGTCTTGTCTGTGAACTTCAGACTTTCAGGCTGTTCTGCTTTGGGGAAAACTGCTACCAACCACAACGGCCCCTTCGAGCCAGCAGCCATGGGCTGGTCCCTGAGCACACCACAACTGCGGCTTGATCTTACTGAAGGGAAAAGATCCCTGATAAGCCTTTGCGAGGCGAAGTACCGCCAAAACAGCGCGGAGGAACGCAGGACCTCCCAACTCAACATCTCAAGGAATTATCTCCAACACATGAAATCTCCCCAGCAGAATTCACAGGTGACACCAGCCGTGGAGGTAGAAAGGTTAAATAACAAACACATTGATTGCACTTTTCTGTGGCCCACGGGTGAAAATAGGAGGGAGAATCAGAGCTTTCCCGCAGCAGGCGGGCAGGGGCTGGGCAGGGGCTGAGGACCTGGGACCCCTGGGAATGTCCCATTTCTAATTTCTCAGATAACAGTATTATTGGACATGTTGCACCCTTTTAGGAGCAAACCTGACTGCTCAGCTGCAAACCCTATGTTACTTTCAGATCCACAAGGTGAAAAATGTTTCGGATCCTTTTCTGAGCAGAAAAGGTTCTGAGCAGAACCTTTTATTTTCTCCCCCAGGCTTTAGGGAATGAATCAAAGCCAGCCATGCCTGCCCTCCTCCCATGGTCCCGACACTCTCCAGCAGCCAC
Source organism: Burhinus oedicnemus (assembly GCA_008921705.1). Classification (NCBI taxonomy): domain Eukaryota; kingdom Metazoa; phylum Chordata; class Aves; order Charadriiformes; family Burhinidae; genus Burhinus; species Burhinus oedicnemus. Next base: position 2,776,677 of record VFFE01007168.1, on the reverse strand, counting down.
GGAGACACAGAGCCATTGCCAGGGCTCTGCACAGGCTGTGGATGCTGCTCCCCCTGCCCTGTCCCCAGGGTGCCTCTCCGGACCACCCAATGCTCCTCTGAATTGCTCCGCAGGGTGCAAACCCTGTGGGGGGAGAGAGGGGAGTTGGACAAATGAAGGGCACCCCTGGAGTGTCCCCCCCGAGCCCCACCAGCCTCAGCACCCACGCAGCAGCTGTGGCTCCAGGCACCCTCACCGCAGAGGGTCTCCAGTGACACCCAAACTGGAAACTCAGGGTGAGAGGGGAACAGGAGTTGGAGACAGATGGCCATGGGACTTGGGCTGAGACCCTTCCCCAGCCCCGGGGCTCCCAGCTCCATCCCCACCACCAGGACCTGACACCACACGGCCACCCGTGGGGGTCAGTGAGCACATGGTGACAAACAACAGCGCAGCTGCCTGATGGCCACCAGCATGGAGGGCTCTGGCAGACAAAACCTTGTCCTGGCAAACAGGGCCATCACAGCCGAGGACACTGCCCAGCTCCATCCCACTGGCACCCGGCAGCACGAGCTCTCCACCCACATCCCCGGCTGTAGCAGGTCCATTTCTGCCTCTAACTGCACCTGCGTGCGTTAGGGGTTCAACTGGGAATACAGCTAACCCTGCATCACTTTCATTTTTCTCAAAGCTCAGCAAACAGGTTTCCAAGCACCGGTGTATGCACACCAGCCCCGTCCACAACCCACCCTCCGTACGCCCTGTGGGGGCCAGGGACGGCAGCTTGTCCCGAATCTCCCAGCCCCTAGCAGCAGCACCACAGCAACGCAAAGAGTCTGTTCCAAAATACCAAACTTTGGCATTAAAGGAAAAATTCTCCAGCACAGAGCCTAACCTAACACAGATGAAAAAGCCGAGACAGTGACAGGTAAAATTCCAGCCAGTGAAGTCAGAGTGACTGATATGGAAAGTGCCTCTTCAAGCCAGGAGGCACTGCGTCTGCCCTAACGAAGGATAATGAATGTATGGCACCCACAGGACGGGTGCTTCAGAAAATAAAGACTGTGTTTGTAATTTCAGACTATTTGAGAGTCTACAAAAGAGTGACGTTTGGGGTTTTTTTATTTTTTTTTTTTTAAGTTAAGCTACTTTTTATTCCACTTCAGACACATCAGTGAGAACCCATCTGGGTGATCTCTGCAGAAAGGCTCCCTGCATAAAGGACTCCGCATCTGCCGTCCCTCACGTTCCTGCTGACTTCAGGGGAGCAGAAACTTAGATTTTAAAATCTGAGTCCTGAAATGCATCAGATTGGAGCAGCCAAAGGAAGAGCAGTCCCCAGTGACACATCTGCTCTCCTGGAGCTCCAGGAGACACGTCCAGCAGTTGGGTGCCTGGGTGCTGTTCTCTGCACGTTCTCATCAAGGACGGGGTGCGTAGCCTGTGCGACTGGATTTACGTGCTTGCCACCAGCTGCCTACAAACCATAAAGGCACTGGCCTTTCTGCACAGCAGATGTCTTTTAAAAGCACGGCAGCCAGAGGACCACGGCTGCTTTTCTCACAAGGGAAGGCAAAGGCTCTTCCCGGTCTGGAGGAACGCTGCATTAACGGCATACTTCTGTAGGGTCTACATGGCCAAGTTAAAAAGAAATTTCCGCTTATTGCGCTTACGTTTTTGTGTGTGTTATCACACTCATGAGAGTTCACCCAGCACTCCTAACTCCGAGTGGAGGCTGAAATTTACACGAGTGGCACATTTATTTTTTTTTTTAAATGGAGTTTAAAGGACAGAATTTTGCACCGCTATCCGGAGCGCATCACACCGGCCGGACCATCAGGCACAGACACAGCCTTGCACGCCTGGAGCTCACCCCGTGCGATGCCAGGGCCCTGCGTCTTGCAGCTGTTTCACTCCTGAAACCGGAGCAGATGCCGGGCAAACCCGGGCAGGGACCTGCCATGGGCACTGGGGGGAATGAAACACCCACTCGGCATGATGCGCTGGGAAAGAGCTTTTTGTCAAATATGGTGGAAAATGCAGCGGACAAACACTGCCTGTGACTGACGGGGGTGGGGATGTTTGTAGTTTTTAACTCATCTTAATAAATATTTTATAATGTATCTACAAGGCTGGTTTTGTCCATAGTTTTGCCTTTGCTTTGGCAACACCAAGGGCCAGCTCACACTCAGGTCTGCTTGAATCACCCCCGTCCCCATTTTCATCGCAATCTGCATAATTGCTGTATTCTGCACTCTTTCTTCTTACAGCAAGAAAGTCCTATAAATATACAGAATATTCAGCTGTTGAAATAATTTGCTTATATGTGTCCCTTGTTGATAATCATAAAATGAAACCAAACCACTCAAGCCCCCATAAATCAAGGCTTGCTCTCTGCAAACGAGTTCTGCAATTACCCTGACGGGCTTCACAACGCGTGCTGAACAGCCAAGGCGTAAAATGGGGAAGGACGAGAAGAAATTCAGCAAAGAGGCTTGGCACCACTGACAGAAAAGGCTCTTTCAGTTCTGCCTACCATTCTGTCTTCTAGAAAGTAGTTTTTCTCTGGAGGGCACCCATGCCTACAAACCCAGGTCTGCAGCCAGACGCCTGCAATGAGCTGGTCGGCCCAGAGCAGCCACGGGGACTCATGAGCGAGGGCTGAAGGGTGAGCCTCTCACACGGTGAACACAAAATAGTCATGGAAAATATGTACCAACATCTCCGGAGCAAAGCTAAGGGGCAAACCAAGGACGGCAGGTTGATCAGTGCCTGAAAGTGGTAACTCTCAGACAGCTCGAAAGAAAAAAAAATTGTAATTGGCATAGTGTAGGGAGATACTAAAGTTCAGATTTTATGGTGCCCCCATTTCAGATGACTAAGGGGTCAGTACTCGAGAGCAGAAAGTCCTCTGTGAGGAAGGGCATGCCCGTTTTTTACAAGGGCATGTAGTGATAGGGTAGATTTAGATTAGATCTCAGGAAGAAATTTTTCACTCTGAGGGTGGTGAGACACTGGCCCAGGCTGCCCAGAGAAGCTGTGGCTGCCCCATCCCTGGAGGTGTTCAAGGCCAGGTTGGACGGGGCTTTGAGCAACCTGGTCTAGTGGGAGGTGTCCCTGCCCATGGCAGCGGGGTTGGAACTAGATGATCTTTAAGGTCCCTTCCAACTCTAACTGTTCTATAATTCTATGATTCTACGATTCTAAGGAGAGTGAGTCCCACAATCCTCATAACTGCATGTCCTGTCTGGGAACAGGAGCCAGCTCCCCGGAATACCGATCCTTACAACAACAACTAACGCTTCCCAAAAGCAGCCGCCAGCCAGGCCAGTCCTGGACATCTCTGATCTGTCTGGCCATGCTCAGCATCTCCCTAGCAGGGTCCAGGACGAGCACAGCTGAGCTGCCCGTAGGCAGGCGCCTGCCTGCCTCCTCTGCCGGCTCTGCTCTGGTGCGCACGTTGCAGCCAAAATCTCCGCTCAGACTGTCCTGAGCATTAAAACCGGAGCCACGGTCAGCACTGGGGGAGCAGCGGGAGAGCTGGGGCGGGGGCTTGATGACAGCGTGCTGGCGAGGTGTGGTGGGAGAGAGGAGCTCAGCAAGGGGAGAGAGAAAGGGCTGAATCGGTGGCAGGTCAGAGGGTGTGAGAACAGACTGAGGGCGAAGGAAGGGAAAACCAACCAGGGAACACTTAAAGAATTAAAAATTTGAAAGAAAAAGCAGGGAAACGACAGAGAGCTTGTTAAAAGCTGGATAATACGGACGAGCGGTGAGATGTCAGGAGAAAGGGCAGAGAGGGGAGAAATGACCCGCCACCACGGAGCATGGACACGAGACAACGCTGCTACCGAGAAACAGGAAAGATAAATTTAGAGGCAGCCAGCGAGCACTCTTCCTCCTGCAGCTCTGCTCGTCCTTCCTCCCCGTCCTCTCCCTCTCTGGGTTGCTCATGATCACAGGCAGGACACGGGCTCCAGCCCAGGGTGGCTTCTGCCCGCTGGGGGCCTAGCCCAGCTCTCCCCCTAGCCCGGCGGTGCCGCTGGCTGGTCCCGGCTGTACCTAGAAACAAACCCAGCCATGCCGCCATGCCTCGTGGGGAAGGATCTTAAAGGCTTCAGACGGACAGCGAGCAGCAAGCCCTAAAGATTTCATTTCTGCAGCAACTGTTTGTGGCCTCAGCCTGCAATCCCCACAGAATTCCCCTTTTTAACTACGGCAGCTCCCACGCTGCCCAGCAAAGTGCATCTGGGTGTACAATGCTGATGCAGAAATATGGTTTCACATACACAAGACATGGAAGTAAAACAATGAACACATCCACGTGCTGCTTCCTAGTTAAAACACACTCTTCCCCAAACTGACATGCTGAGATAAAGCCTTTAAAGGGCTGACTGATATTTCCTTCTTAGTCAAAACCTCTTTGTGTCTGCCATTCGCTGGCTGCGCTGGAGGTACTCACGGTTTTGCATGCAAGAGGGAAGTGTGCTGTTTGTCAGGGCACAGGGGCCCCCAGAATGTGCTGAAGAGCAAAGGGAAACAGATGAAGAATAGAGTTTTGATTTTAACTAAATTCACTCATTTCAATCACTCTGCATCACAGCATCCATTTAAAACATACTTGCACTGGAAGTTGCTTTTCTCGCTACAGTACTGAGCTCTCCAACCCCAGTGCCCAGCTGGGCACAGATCCACTGGGAACCGTGGGAGCACCCGCATCACCAAATCCCTGGCCCGTGGGTGCTTCTGAGGTGCAAACACACGTGTACATGTGGGCACACACGTGCAGTAGTGGAACTGTTGAGCAGTGTCATTTTTAAGCCATTTTCGGGCCAGAACTGTGCTGCATGTTTGGCATGGATAACCCTTTCCTGGCCCCTTCCAGCCCCCTGCTCTGAGGGTGGGTTTCAGTGCTGCCCCCACCTTCCCCCTGCAGCCCCGGGCAGGCATCCCCAGCCCTGCCCACCCCTCTGCCTGCCCCCTCCAGCCTTGGCTGGGGGGTCCTCAACCTACTAGGGCCACCCCTGAGTGCCGAAAGCCCAGCCCCGTGCCAGCACCCCCAGCTCCTCTTCAGCAGCTCCGACCTTAGGCAGGGCTCCTGTTCAGGCAGCGCAGACCAAACCTGCTCCAGCCATTGCTCCTGCTCCACCATCCACAACTGCTGCTCTCCCAAAGCTGTAAAGATTCTTGTTATTAAACATTCTCCACCAAAACTTGTCTGCTTGCACATCTGTTCTCACCAGCATTTTTCATGTGTTACACTCCCAGTACATCAGATGTTTTTTCATTACTGTGACCCCAAACTGCTGCCACCTCCAGGGTGGGTTTGTCAGACCCTTCCCCATCGCTCACGCTGTGACCACCTCTGCGCCACCCTCTGCCTGAAAACTTTGCGGCATTTCCAGCGGCATCGTCCCTCCTGCTTTATTCAGGGAGCAGCATCCCATCCACCAGCACTTCCAGTTGTAGCTGCATCCCAAAGCTCTTCACCTGAGCTGCCGGCAGCAATGCTCAGGTCCAATTCTTGGTTGATTCAGTTAATTTTTAACCTTCTAAGGTGAAGAACAGTTACAAATTTTCCTCCTTTGTAGGTTACTACTCAGCTACCCACATGAAATGTCACCGTCACTGCGCTCTGTACCGTGCTGCCCTTTTCCCTCCTCTGAGCCACTCCTGGAAAGCAAATATCACTTTTGGGGGTAAACCAGTATTTCACTAATTTCCCCCTCATCCCTTCCCACATGAGGTGTGTATTGCTGAGCCGTGCAAGACCCGGTGCAAACTCCGGTGCTTCTGCCCCTCACCACCCCGTGCCGCACTGGCAGTCAGCTGCCCCTCGCCGAGCGGCTCCCCACTGGACACTGCTGCAGGACCTCCCAAAGCCCTCGGCAACCTGAGCAAAAGATGCCCCGATCCTCCTCCATCCACTACTTCACCAACAAATCACACAGATCCTGTGCGTTGAGGGAGACCGTGCTCTGTGTCGGATCCTGCCAGCTCAGGACTCTCCCACAAGTGGGTCCAAACATACACCGGTCCCTCCAACTCGCCACCTGCAAGCACGAGACCCCCAGGCTCCCGATCCCCCGTCTCACTCCCACAGACTTGCACAAACCCAGTGTAACATCTTTGGCCCCCCAGCCTTGAGCAGGACATTGTCTGTTTCAAATGAAAAATAATGCGCCTTGGTTTTTTTTCAAATCCCTTTATACAACTTTGATGCCCCTCGAGACTCCTGGACAGACCCCAGGGCTGCAGGATGTACCTTGGTCTAATTTAGCATCTTGCCCCTGCACGGCTTCTGGTGCTCCCCATCTCAAAAAAGAGATAGTTATCTCTTTTTTTACTTCCGGAGCAAGCCTTGTGAATTTTCATGTGAACTTTATACAAGTTTTTCCTTGCCCTGCACAAAAGGGCAATCCGGGCACTGCCTGTCTCCCTCAGTTTCTCTGCTGTGAAATCAGACGTGGCCTGAGAAGGAAGGAAGGAAGGGTGGGAGATGAGGCTTTTCTTCCCACTTGAGAATGTTCACAGCGATCCAGGAGACCTGGCATCTAAAAAACAAGAAGCCTTCCCCCACCCCTGGTCAATTCTCCCTACTAAAAAACCTATGATACTTTGTGGAGAACATTGTACAAATATTTAGAGAAATGGGAGGACGGTGATAGCACAAGGGCATCGTGGAAACTACATGCTCTTACAAAGAGATTTTTACGCAGGGTGCTTAACATGTTGTTTCTATTTCTTTTAATTAGAAATACTTTACTGCCACTCAGATGATGGACAGACAGTTAAGAGTAAATACCATCATCAGGAAAATTTAACATCATGTTTCCCCTGCCCCTTAAAGTTTGGGAAAGACACTGCATTAGGCACTCGTTATCTCAGCAGGAGAGAACCCCGCTCCTCCGTCAAAACCAGGGCAAAGAGGAGTGGTAGCCTCACAGTTTTTTTCAAATACAGACCTGCCCCCAGCTCACTCTGCAAAAGCACCATTCCTAACTGACTTCACGCATTTCACTCCACTGCACCATGCTTTTGACAGAAAGTGTTTTTTTAGGGAAAGCCGCGCCTGGATGCAGGTGGGCTGAGCTGGGTCCCTCTCCCAACACAAATGCCACCATGACGTGCTGCTGTTCGTGAGAAGGACCAAGGGAGGAGGAGAGCTGCGCACGGGCTGGAGGAGGGAAATGTGGGACAGCGGGACAAAGGGAAAACGCTCATCATGGGATCACAGTCCTCTATCCCCAAGGTCAAGCCCTGCAGGAAGGCTCAGGGACCGCAGTGGGGACTATGACTCATCCCGAGGGCTCCCTGCCTGGGGCAGGCACAAAGGACGGGACCGTGGCGCTCCCAGCACATCTCGGCCACCCAGCAACATTCTGTCAGTCAAACCTGCCCTGTCTCCAGGGCAAGCACGTCCCGAGCAGGTATTGGGGACATTTCATGTGCTGCCCTCGGTGCTGGTGTGCCCACGGCCGGGCCGAGGGGGCTCTACGGGCAGGGGACACGAGTTGTGCTCTCCCTGCCAGCGCTTGCCATTTCACAGGAGGAGACATAACAGGTCAAGGGAAACCAAAACCTGTGGTGGGCAGTGGAGGGAAGGGGGAGCAACGGCAACAGAACCCGCAGGAAACCCCCCGCTCCCGGCCTGTTGCGGACAGCACTCGGCTCTCCCCTTGCCTCTGGTCTGGCCCTGGCCTGGCAGAACACCAAGGACATGACCCGCTCAGCTGATACTAAGGTGACCGTGCTCAAGCAGATGCTGAATTGCAGCCTACTTCTCAACAAAGAATAAACGTAAAATAAATGTAAGGAGTGTAGGCAACACTCTAACTTACAGGACTTTATGCTGGCATGTTCTTTGCAGTACAAAACCATGGTTTTGCCTATTCCTTAACATTTCCAGCTGTACAGTAGAGCAGAACATTCGCGCTCCTCCCTCTCTACACTGTTTCCTAAACTAGTTTATAAATTAAAAATTTTCTTTGCATTGTGGTCCAATAAAACCAACTAAAAACACTTTCTCAGAGATTAAACCAAACCCTGCCAATGCCAAAAGGAACGAGAGGAGACATGCTACTTGGGCACTGTGGAAGATGTTCCCGCTCCCTCCACTGCAGGTCTGATCCTCCGAGTCAGTTCCCAAGTTTAGGCTGGGAATGTTTCTCTGTGTGTAGCAGAGCTCAAATTACTGTGATCTAATTTACCAGTTTAGAGGGATATAACGTGATCACTATTCAAAGAAGGCATTAATGGAAGCCTACTCGCAGAAGAGGAGCCCAGTCCAGCCGAGTGGTGATCTGGACTCTGCCCGTGTTGCTCTGGCTGGGGAGGACGTGCCTGGCTCCCACGGGTGGGGAAGCTGTCATTCAGGGGAGGGAGCAGGGGGACCGGTCACAGCCCTGTCGTCCTGCTGCTGAAAAGGTGTTTGCTGCCAAAGCTGCTGTTCCCCAACTGACGGTCAGGAGTCGGCTACCCCCAGGGGCTCCAAAGGGGATGCTGAGACGAGTGCCCCCGTTGTGACTTCTCAGGAGTCTCCCTGGGAAAGCCATGGGTCTGGGGTCTCCCTCCAACCTGAGACACATTCATACAAAGGCTGAGGCCAGCCCAGGCTACCTGCACACATCAGACTGAAACCGTGCTTGCTGGAACCGCTGAATACACGGCTTCGTGAGGCTGGTTTAAACTAGTGATGTGAGAAGCCACCAAGCTGATGTCAGGAGCGCAGCATGGAGTGGGACCCTCCCAGCAGAGGCACAGGAGCCTGGTGGACTTCGTGGCGCTGATGGGTTCAGACCTGGCAGGAGGTCTGGCTCTGGGATGCCGCCTTCCACTCCCATCACTCCCCCTCCTCTGCCCACACAGGCTGCTTACAAAGAAACTATTAATGATTGACTAATTAATTAATTATAACTAATTTAACTACCGCATCCTGTTGATTAACAGGGAGCTGCACAAACAGGGAGTCCTGGATGAGCCGCTGTCCCTAGCAGGGAAGCAGAAGACAAAGCAGCCCCCAGCCCAGCAGCAGCGGTGCCCCCAGACCGGGGACCCTCCCACGGTGCCATCGAGGGGTCCCGACACTGGGAAATGTCAGGGCACCTCCACGATGGAAAGCGCAAGCGGAACCTGCCTGGTGTGGGACGGGGCTGCGTAGCCCCCCACGGAGTCACCCACTCATTTCATTTCAGAGAAACGAAATTTCATTTTCAAACTCATTTCCCACCCCCCACCCCCCGTGGCACTTTCCCTCGGTTGCTGTAGATACGGGGGAGCACACCCGGGACAGCCACCGCCGGGACGGTCCCCAGTGCCTGCAAACTGCTCCCAAACTTCGGGCGCGGCCCGGCGCGAGGGGAGAGCCCCAAGGC